>CM044104.1:1829991-1908849 GCA_024174645.1 Lemna minuta | reverse complement strand
TGACTTTTTGAAGGAGTTGACTTGGTCAAACTTAAGTCTAATTAGGTTTTTTAAGAAATGAAAATAATACTAATGTATGAGAGAAGTGTATCGCTCCGCTTACCTCAACTCCGACCTTCCCCGAGCCGTGCCCTATGTGGTTTGACCTAATCTCATCGATATACTTGATTTCTGATTTTTAAATCATTGTGAGTTCATAATTATAAATTTTTTTTGACCGACAATCATATGTTTCAACGACCGCACTAAATTGTTTTGTCAGAGCTAAGCATAAAATTTTAAATATGGGGAGTAGTTTATGAGATCTCAACACAATTCAAGAGCTAAATGGGGAGTTTGAGAAATTTGACACGTAATCTAGCTAATTTAATAATTAGTGTGAGATTTTGAGTAGATTTATGGAGAATTCTACCTTAGAGGACATGAATGTAGCCAAAAGAATATTGACATTAAGATCCCTCCCCTTAAAAGTGCAAGTTAGGCATAATTGAGTGGGATGCTCTAACAGTGAATTTCCTAGTGATAAAGAAGATCAAAATTGTACATCTAGGCTGATTTTCTTCCCTAGATAGATCCCAATCATGTGGAGTTCAATTAGGAAAAACACAATGGCTGCATATTCATCTAAAACCGAATGCATAGCAATGAGTTTTGTTGTGTGTCAATATTTGATGAGAAAAATAATGGAGAAGAGATGAGGATTGTGAGCAAAACTCTGCATTCCATGAAAAAATCCAAACACTACGACAGTTGTGTCACTTTGTTCAAAATTTTGTTGACGCATGGAAGATTTTGATCAAGTATGGAAAATGGAAGATCAACTTGATATAATGTTCACTAAATCACTTGGAAGACTTAGATTTGAAGACCTGGAAAAGAGAATTGGCATTGGTAACATGATGAACAAAAGATTGAATGAAAGAGGTAAATGTGAGCCATGATTTGTCTTTGGATCCTAATTGGATGGTGTGAAAGCAACCACATAAATAAATAATAAAGAAAAATATTTTTCTCTCTTAAATTCAAGAGTCAATCATGAACGTCTATAATAATGACGTGTGATGGTGATTAGAGGCTATGCGTGTATAAGTAGGGCTTGCAACTGTTATGGTTATTATTTTTCGTCTTGAATCTCAAAGTGCTATGAATAACACCCATGAAATATTTGACAATGTGCGTGCAAATATTTCATGAAGAAAATTCTATGTTTTTTTCATCTCTCAATCTCTCTCCTCATCTCTTTATTTTAGAAGGTTCTTGGTGATCTTACATTATTCCTTGTGACTGTCTCCTAGTTGGCTTACAAAAATTGATGCATCAATAACATGTCATTGATGCATTCATTTTCATAATTATAAAAATATCTTAATATCTAATTCTTTCTAATACAATGCACACTATCATGTTTTTATGATATTTTGTTGTATTCATCATATTATTTCACTCATGTGCTCAATTTGCATCTAATTCGTGATGATTACATATAAACATGAATATGTCTCGTCATGCATTGTTCCTTTGATTTGTATATCTGTAGACCAATCCCATTTGACTTCTTTGAATTCAAGTGGTCGAATTCAAAAAATTTTATGAGTTTTTTGGATGCAAGGACACAAGAAAATATATGAAAATACATGGAGGTAAATTGAAATTGAAGAGAGGAGAAAATGACCTCTTTATCATTTTAAGGGCCAAGTCAACTCTAAATCATAGAAGTTAAAGGGTTTAATTAAGGGTCAGGATGGTAAAAGGTGTGAATAATGGTCAAAGGTGGTCAAATAAATATTTTAAACAATTATTGAGATCATCCTATCCTTTTGAGGGCAGCCACTTCACTAAGCTAAGTCAAGGTGAGTTAAAGTTAGTAAACTTTCCATATTTTAGAGAATTTTGACCAAACT
Source organism: Lemna minuta (assembly GCA_024174645.1). Lineage (NCBI taxonomy): Eukaryota > Viridiplantae > Streptophyta > Magnoliopsida > Alismatales > Araceae > Lemna > Lemna minuta. The sequence continues at coordinate 1,906,948 of CM044104.1, read as the reverse complement.
ATATTAAAATCCTTTTAAATTATATTATATTTAAAATTAAGTGTAGATCACCCTCTAAAGGTGGACGCCCTCATTATTAGGAAGCAATTGGGTCTCACCTTTTTAGGTGGTGGAGCCCACGTTCTTAAGAAGGAGATAAGACTCATTCTTTAGAAAAGGGTTGGGGCCACCTCATTAGGGACATGGTTACCTCTTTGAGGAGGTGGCTACACCCATAGACATCCTTGGGGTGGTGCATCTCCACCCTTGAACCCTAAAAGACCCTCTCTATATAAGGCTCTATTTTCTCTCTCCTCTCTTGTTTTTTGGTTCTCTCTTAGCATTATGATGTAGGATATTTTAGAAATGATAATATATAGGGATATGATGATGTAATGAGGGAGAAATGAGTGAAATATATGTGGATATCTACTGATTTAATAATGTAATAATCCTACAATCAAATGGAGGACCTATGAAATAATATCAGTAGGGAATAATTATGTATAGTAGTGAGGAATTATGGAATGGAGATTTCGAAGATAATAGATTAATATATTGGAGTGTAATTAAATGAGATGAATGAGATAGATAAAGATGGTTCTCATATTAATTATATAATGTAGAGAGGAAATAATATGTATAATATAAACGATTAGAATTATAGATATCAGTGAATAGATGGAAGAGAATAAATCGGATGGAGTATGATAATAAGAGCGAGTATTAGTGAGAAGGATGATGGATTAGATAATTTAGGTTGTGAAAAGGTTGATTATTATGGAGAGGATATAGACGGGTTCAGTGAGGATGTGAGAAGAGATAATTCGGAAAGAGGAATACAGGTGATTAAGACATATATTAGAGAATATACAATATAGAATATAGGATAGAAATTATAGAATAGGGAAAACGTGGATAATACGATAATACGACGTAATGAATATGAAGATAATACATATAATATTTGATTATTATAATTTTAAGATAAGAGAAGTATTTAAAGGGGTTCTCGGATATCAGTCACGCGATGGAAAGGAGATAAAACTCGAAAAAGTCAATGCTGGACTTATGATATGAGAGGAGAACTATTTCACGAGAAAGAGAGAAGAGAGGATGATACCTGAAAATGATGTGAAGCGGATACTCTTGACGATCACAATACGATCAAGGTAAGTTCCTCTGATGATTCTGACTTTGAGATGAATGAAAGAGGATAGAATTAGGGGGGGGGGGAAGGAAAGGGAGATAGAACTCAAAGAGAGTGGTTTCGAGAGAAGCACAGGGAAGAACGATGAACACAGAGATAAAAATGTAACCAAGGTAACCAATTTTTCATCAATAAAACAACTACTTTTTTCCATTTATAATCGTCCTTTTAAGGAGGAAGAGGAGGGCGTTGAAACGAAGGGACACTTTGTGGCGATTATCCGTGTGTGATAAATTACGTGAATCATGATATTTCCCTTTCTTCATACGTGGATATCAAGGAAATTACGCGAGTGGCAGTTGACAAGGAAATTATCCTCTTTGGTTGGTGATAAGTCAACGGTTGCGAGATTGATTAAGTGGATTGGGCTTCTTTGGAAATCTCGGCTTATCGTTGTTATCTGGGGATGAAGAGTCAACGGGAGTTGATTTGATCTCTATCCCTTTTGCGATCGTATAACTTCGTTCAGACCTTTGACGATCGGTCAATAGTAGTCAGACCATTCCTTTATGCTCTTTAGAAACCGTGGCGGTCCTTCGTCTTGTCACAACTTTCACATTAAGAGGAGAGAGGTAATTATGTAAGTTATATCCATGAAGGGATGCGTTGACGTGGATGACTCCTTGCTCTTCCAAGATTTTACTATTTGTGGAGGGAGAGACGTGGGCTTCTCATTCACTCTGGATACCCACCAGGGCAAGGCACAAGAGGGCAGAGAGCAGCTGGTCATGATGATGATGGTAATCTTGACTTTCACGTCGAGAGATTACGTGGGTGATTGCTTCAAGGAGGCACTCGAGGAATTATCGCTGATATTTGATGATGGTGACTGAGATCCCGTGAAGGACGAGAAGATTGATGAGCTTGGCTATTGAATTCACGTGACTGTGGTATATCTCTTGCTTTGCTTCGCTCTTATGACCATCCAATGCCTTCATCTTCATGGAGGTTGTCTTGTATCTTCTCTGTTTCACATCATCAGGAGGAGGACGACGTGGAATGATCCTGGATCTACTGACAGTTGATGACAGTCATGTAAGATGTAATCATCATCGTTGAAGCTTCAATTATGTCTTCATAGTCGGTTTTATATATCTCCTTTGCTCTTATGATGGTAAGACAATTAAGTCTCATTTTTTTTTCAGCCGTGGAGATCTTCATGTTTCCTTGATGCTCTTCATGAGTGGTTTTAAATATCTTCTTTTCTCTTATAATGGCTCAAGGATGGAAGATGTAGACTCGTCGGCCTTGAGATGTGTTATAAGTCTTGGATAATTAGGAGAATGATCCTTGGACTGCTCTCCTTGCTGTAATCTTCTTTAGTGGCATCTTTCTTCAGACTTTTATCAACATTTAATTGTTCATCATGTTGATCTATCTTCATACTTGCATGGGTTATTCATGCAAAAGGCTTTGTCTTGAATTAGATCAAGAAGATAGCTTTCTTCCATAGGTAGTCACATATAGATCTCTTCTAAATTTCTACTTAGGGGTGGTTTTCAAAGAATAAGGGAGTTTAAAACAAGATGTTTCCTACTAATTTTGAGATCATTGATTTATACAAGTTACCTATGATATCGTGGATGCGGTTTGGATGTAGAGGAGCCTATATCAAGGTAGGTGATGGTTGACTTGGTCCATTCAAGGAATTCTAAGTATCTAAGGATAAGGATTAAATTCTTTGACCAAGTCAATCTTTGGATCAGTGTATAAGTGGAGGAGGAGGGAAGATAATTCCCTTTTAAATATGCACTCTCTTTTAATGTTTTAGAGAGGTCTTCTTCATTTCACTTAGTGGATGGTGAGTTTCTCAAACTCATGAGTAAGGAGGAGTATAGTTTCTAGTTGCTGTTGAAGATGAGATCTCTTCCTTAAGTTATATTTAGGTTCACTTGGAACCCTTGTGTTCATTTTTTGAAATAATTCTCCATCACATTAGCCCAAGGAGTTCATTTCTTGATGCTCAATCTTGTAGTGGAGAAGAAATCAAACGATGATCACCATTAGAGCCAATTAAGAATCACCCAGCTTAGGATGGACATCACAACAAGATTTGTCTGAAGATTTGGACTAAATTCTTGTTTCTATTTTTATTTTTCCTTTCATTTTCTTTTAATTTAGTAGCTTTGGCATCATCCACACTCACTACTCTTTCTCCCTATCACTGTGCATCGATTCATCGCTACAACTGATGATTTGCTTGAGCATCATGAAGGGGTTTGTCCGACGATTCAGATTGAGTTCTTGTTTGTATTTTATTTTTAATTTTAATTTCATTTTCTTTTAATTATTAGCTTTGACATTATCCACACTTGCAACTCTTTCTCTTTATCACTGCGCATTGATTCATCGCTATAAGTTACGATTTGCCTGGGCATCACAACAGGGTTTGTCCAACAATTTAGACTGAGTTCTTGTTTGTATTTTTTTACTTTTACTTTTATTTTATTTTAATAGAATAGCTTTTACATCATCCACTCTCGCAACTCTTTCAACCCTACACTACGCAATTCTTCCTCTCCTTGCCATCATCTCACCCCATTTCATTTCTTTTTATATTAATTTTACATATTCTAATTTCTCTCTTACTTAAAAAAGAAAGCTAAAATTTATCACTCATATTCATCTCTACATGCCCCATTTATGTTTACACTTCTTTTGATGCTCTTGCTTTTTTTACACTCTTACCTTTCATTTGAACATCTAATATCATCACCTCAGATCCTTGTGGATTTGACCCTTGCTACACTATACTAAGTAAGGAGATATAAGTTTTATTGCATAAAATAAATACACAACAATGATGGAAAACATGCGTAATTGAGTTTATCAGGAACAAGTCCTCCATATTGACTTAATGTATATTTGTTCACATACCATGGGGAAGGGTTAACTTAAAGAATAGGTTGGTAATTTTATGTTGACTAAGATAAACTATTAAATGATATTGATAACAATATATGAAAAGTGAAAGGTGGAATCAAGTACAAAGAGAGAGAGAGAGAGAGAGAGTTGATGACTAGGGTTAAGAGACATGTGATCTGTAGTACTAAACTTTTTTTACTAATAATTATATAATCTTTACTTGAATTGACCGTGGAGCTTATTGATAACAAACCATTCTATTCTTATGCATATTATCATACTTTGAGTGCATATCTATCATTCTATGTAATTTAAAGGTATAATCTCAAAATGCATTATTTTAGGGATAATCATGCATAATTGAAAGTGATATTTTATAATAGATTATCCTCATTTAAAAATTTGAGATTATAATTGAGTTTTAAATTCAAATTATGAGAGAACATTTTTATGTATTATTGGCTTTTTAAAATTTTATCTTTCAAAGAAAATGAGTGTATTTTTAGTTAAAAATTTATTCTCTTTTTATTTATTAAAATTGAATTTTTATAATGATAGATTATTTAATTTTTGAAAAAAAATTTAGATTAAAAAGGAGTTGTATTTGGAAAGTCATGAATTTTTAAAAAATTTCCATTTTTTTTGAATTGTTATGTAATTTTAATGAAATTTTTGAAAATTTAAAATTACTTAAAAATGGTTTTATATGTGCGCATTGACGTGCTTCTGAGGGCACTTTTTGTGCGAATTCCCTAGCGGTGAATTAACCAATTTTTGGGCCCTATCTATTCCATCTCTTGAGCCTTGCAGATTACCCCCCTCTCCATTAGACTCCATATCTCTTTTTACTATATATATATGTGGGCACCTGATATCTATGAGGGTTCACCCACCACCGTTCCTTTCTATTGTGCCTAAAAATATATTTCTACAAATTTGTCACATGTTTTTATTGTTGGTTCCTATGGAAGTACAATGCAACAAATCTTCTTTTTCAATAGCATTGCTTCTATGATCTGAGGAGCACTAGCCGAATGTGCCTGCGTGTTGACATGTGGTGGCATCCATGCATGCCACATGGCGCACGCGTGTGCACATCATTAGTGCACACGATTAGTGGTTAAGCACCCTATTAAGGGCATGAGCTAACCACGTATATGCATCGCCCTTCTATGCCTAAATTTGTGTTTTTATTTCTTTACAGGTGATGTGGCAAGATGTGAGAAATTTGATTCACGAATTGAATTGCAATAATTGATTGTCACTTATTCAAAAGGGTATGAGGCACACTTTGATTGGGTGATGATTCATGTTATAAAATGGAGTTAATCCTGGCCGTCAATCAAGAGAGTTATAATGATCAAGATTTAATACTGATAAAATGTAATTTATACATATAATTATGTGATTATTAATACAAATTTGGGCATAAAAAATTCTATTCTTATGCATGCTATCATACTTTGAGGGCATATCTATCATTTCATACATTTTTAAGTGATAATCTCAAAATATATTATTTTTGGGATAATTATGCATAATTAAGAATATATTTTAGGGTAGATTATTCTCATTTAAATTTTAGTATATAATTAGGTTTTAATGTTAAATAATAAAAGAAAATACTTTTTACCCACTTATTTATTTCCTAAGTTTTAATTTATAAGAGAAATAAGTGTATTTTTGAAATAAAAATTTATTCGCTTGTTATTTATTAAATTTGACTTTTTAAAATGATAGATTATTTAATTTCTGATCGAGAAAAATAAATTTGGATTAATTTGGAGTTGTATTTTGAAATTTAAGATTTGTCTAATTTTTAGGTATTTTTCTAGAATTTTTCTAAATTTTTCTAAATTTATGTTTATTAAAAACATAAAAAAAATGGTTTATAATGCACGTTGACATGGCAGCTGACATGGCGGGCACATGACATGTCGCCACGTGGCAACGAGTGGATGTGCCATGTGGTGCACACGTCTGTAAAGAAGCACATGTGCGGGCACGCTGGCGAAGCGTTTTCGTGCGGTCGTTAAACACGCAAAACGTAGGTCAAACAAAATTTATAAAACCGTACTCACAAAGATAAGATATAAAATCAAGTAATGTGTAAGTATCGAGTCGATCCACAGAGAGCAGGGTTGACTTTAATTGTAGAGTTGACTTGGTCAAAATTAGGTTTAAAAGAGGTTTAAAAGAAGTAAAAATAAGATGTGATGAATATAAATGATATAAATAAATTAAATAAGAATTTTTAAGAATTGAAATCTCAGATTTGATAGAGAAAAGTCAAAAGTTTAAGTCAAAGCGTTGACTTTGACCAACAGTAGGTGTTCTGTAAAATCAGAGAATCAAAGGTGTCAGAAGATTACAAAAATTATATATTTAGAAACTAGAGAGAATTCGTGATTTTTGGATAAGAAATGGATTTACTATGAATTATTAAAAATCAACTATCTGAAAATCCCCGAAATGAACACATCAGAGGAAATCTTCTAATTGACCAGTCAAATGAAATCCAAATCTTTCAATTTATATAAATCTAAAGAGACTAAAATGATCGAATTCTGATTTGTAAATTGGAAGTAATTGACCCCGAAAGTCAACATTTGACTTTTGATGAAAGATGAACAGTGCTCGGTCAAACGTTGAATTGAAGGGTCAAATGAACACGGAATTCGATGACTATCCACAGAAAGCTGATGAAATGAGGAATCGAACGAAAGAAAAATCAAGTGATTTGGAAATATAATCAGAGAGATATCCTATTTTCAAAATCAGTAATTTTTCGGACTAAAATTTGGGGAAAATGAAGAACACTAAGAACTAATTTGTAAAATTAAACTTCTAAATCTAATAAAAACTCAAATTACCTCGTGATAATCGATCGAATCTCACTACTAACCCAATTGCCATAAGAATGGGGTTTCAATTCTTGTGGATTGAAGCGAATTTGCTCGATTTCTTCCTCGCGGACGTTCGGAATTCAAGGGGAAAATTCGATGAAATCAAGGAGGAATTCGTGATCAATCCCACTCCAATTGCTTCGCAATTGAGTCTAAATGCAGGGAGATCACGAAGAACTTAAGACCTTCCTTGAAATTTGCTTAATTCCTTCACGAATCAATCAAAAGTTGAGAAAATAAGGAGTGATACATTGTCTTTTTATAGGAGATTTTGGCCCAAAAATTTGGGCCGTTTGATGCGGTTGTGGGAGCGGATTGATGGCCACGATTGCGCGGCGATCGTGGCCCATCAATTGGCGGTGATCGTGGCCTTGATTTCGCCTCAAAGGAGCCACGATCGCGCCGCGATCAGGCCACGATTGCGCGTCGATCGTGGTTCTTGGTTCTCTTCCGTCTGCCGTTCGATTTGATCAAGTAGGTTGGGCGGTCCCGATTTCACGCTTCAGTATCATTTTGATGCCCTTTCGTCGCCCGTTCGATGAGGATGCGACGCTCTGGAAAGCTCCACGCGTCGCCACGGTGAGAGGAGGATCGGGGTGCATCATGGTCGTTTGATCGCGATCGCCCCGCGATCACGTTGATGAAGATCAGCGCTCCCGAAGCTTCCACGTGTCGCCCACGATCTCCGGCAACGATCCACGCCTAGCCCATGTTTCACCCGTCTGATGGAGATCAGGCAATCGTGATGTGTCCACGCGTCACCAGGTAAGCCCTCGATCAAATCCACTTACTCCTTATTTTGAGCACGTGCGTTGATTTGATGATCTCGTGGACTCGGGTTCTCGCGATCTCCGCCGTCCTGACCGAATCCGACGCCTGTCGTGCATCCACGTCGCTTGCAAAGGTTAGACTCTATGGGAACTTAGTCTCACACGGAGGAAAAAGACCAAAGATTTGTGCTTAAATAGGGGGCCGCGGTAACACCTTTGCGTTACCGCCCCAATACTCTCACCAGGGCCCACTAACCCGTGGGCCTTCACTCGCCATCCCCCCTCTCGCCACGTGGTTCCCCTCACGGGTGTCCGCGTGGACACGCGTGGACACGTGTGGCTGCCTGCCACGTGTCCGCACCCTGTGCGCCACCTGCGCCTCACGTGGGCCAGCGTGGCCCTGCCACGTGGCCTTGCGTGCCACGTCGCATCCGCGCAGGTCCTGCGTGCCACGTCAACTCTGCGCCACCTCAGCTAGCTTGCCGCATCAGCATCGCGAGGTCTGTGGAATAAAAAAACCCCCTTTTTCGCGATATTAAAAGGGAAATACTTGATAAAAAAATTCATTAAAAATCAAATTAAAATTTGAAAAAGGACATAAACTTTAGAAATTCATAACTGAAAATATACAACTCCTTTTTAATGCAAATTTTCTTCATTGGATCACAAATTCCTTCCTTTTTAATATCATGTCATCTAAAATATACTTTCAAAGAAGAAATTAAGATGAATTAAAAATCACTTACTCATTTCTTAAGCAATCTTCTTAACCACATTTTTATCTTGAAATTATCTTTCAAAACATGCACTAAAGTCAAAGTAATTTAAGAAAATAGATTAACTTCTATTAATTTTAACTTTTTAAAAGATTAATCATCAATTAAGCATAAAATTATCTCTAATTTATGCATAAATATCGACTTTAGTGAAATGACATACCAATGGAGAAAATTCCTAAAAAGTATGATAACATGCATCATATTCACATAAAATAAGCATGAATATGAGTTAATTAGGATAGGAAATTAAGTTATAAATGCATGTTATCACACGTGTGTGTGAGCGTGTGTGATTAGTGGGATAAACATCTTTTTCACAATATAAGCTAATCCACTTAAACTCACTCCTTATATACATGATTTTTGCCTCAGTTTTTGTCATGTGGGACTATCTTTATGTTTATTTTATTGCAGGTGATGGGGCATACTGTGGAGCGGTCAATTCATGTATTGAATTGAACTTTTCGATCTTCACTTAAGTCGGGGTGTTTGCGACGCATTCTGATTGAGTGACGATTCGTCTTAAAGCCTTTTAATCTCAGCCATTGATCTGAAGAGTTATAACGGCTGATATTAAATACACTCTATGGACTTCGATGGACGCGTGGTGACATCTCAGATGTTGATTTTCCATCGGATGGACACGATCGTGATACGCTTCTTCTTCACATGCGTAATGAAAAAATGTGGGTGCTTCATCTTTGATCAAACTGACACGACTTAATGACAACCATTTGCATCTAAGTGTTTTATCTAAGCCATTGATTGAAGATGAAGAGCTAAATCCAACGGTAATGCCCAAATTTGCCTATTTATAGGCATGTTCTTTGATGAAAAATGTATTCTTGGATGTTTCAAGATATTGAACTGTTTAGACATTTCAATCCTTGAATCTCTTGATTTCTTCCTCTTCTAGACTCATTTCTATGTCTAGGGAGTGCTTGAAATCAAGATTTCGTCGAAAGAATAGGGAGAAATTGCCTCTTGAATGCCGAATTTCATCTTCAAATTTTCGGAATGAAAAGCCCTTGATCCGACGATTAATTTGATGAATTTGAGTGCGACTTTGGGTTATATTATGCTTTTTCATCCTAATATTTTGCCTTGTATCATTATCTTTCAATTTTGAATCGTAGATTAGATTAATTTAGATTTAATTTTGGTCTTCTCTCTTTTCGCGATCAATTTTTACCTAATTTTTTTGTCATTTATCTCTCCACGAATCTTGATCCAAATCAAGTGATTTTTGATTCCATGGATTTGTATTTGAGTTCTCTTTTGAAATATATTAAATCCCTAATTTCTCACCTCAATTCATCATCCGGTTTGATCAAATTTGAAGAACACCTTTAAAATAGTTTAATTCTCTGTGGATTCAACCCTTATTCACCACTAAACTATTTCATTCATGATTATTTCTCAAAATTATTGAGTTTTGAATTATTTTTGACACTTATCCATGTATATTCAATGACTGCGTGGATTCGTCTCGTCAAATACGTCTGATGCACTCCTTAGAGCAACGCGTAGAAGCATTGTGGGCATTTGTGGAAGATCAAATGGTGAGCGTTTCACAATGATTCATATACACACAATGTCGGGGAGAAATATAGACGTTCCATCTTAGATGTGACTGACATGACTAAACAACATCAATTCGATTCCAAGAATTTCATTTGAGCTGTTGATTGAAGATGAAGAGACAGATAAAATAGCCATGCCAAATTTTCATCTATTTATTCCCCCTCTATTTGACGATGTCAAAACATTCTTGGATGTTTTGATTAATCAAACCTTTTGGACATGTTAATCCTTGAATCTTTTGATTTTCTTGGATACGCAAAAACAAAGATTACTTGATTAGGAGCATGAGAAATGATTACTTGATATATTGCACCAAAAGGAGCAGACAATTGGTTGGACCCTGACAAATATTTAGGGATTGGATCTTTCATTATGCACACATCACATTTTCTTGGAGAAAAATTCTAGGCCCATCAAGGAGGGCCAAAGAAGACTAAGCCCTTAGGTATGAAAGCAATGAAAGAAGAAATCCTTAAGTGGTTAAACCCAAAAATCACATACCCCATGTCTGATAGCCAGCGGGTTAGTCTGGTGCATGTTGTTCCCAAGAAGGCTGAAGTTACAGTAACTGTGAATTAGAAGGGTGAGGAGATCCAAACACAGGTTCCAACAAAGTGGCGAGTTTACATAAACTATCGGAAGCTTAATGCCACAACAGAGAAGGATCACTTTCCTTTACCATTCATCAACCAAATCTTTAACTGTTTGGTAGGACATAGTTACTTCTACTTCTTGGATGGATATTCGGGTTACAACCAAATTGCAATTCATTTGGATGCTCAAGGGAAGACGCCGTTTACATGTCCCTTTGGCATGTTTTCTTTTGAGATGGATGCCATTCAGATTATGTAACGCCCTCACGACATTCTAGGAATGTATGTGATGAAATGATTTTGTGCGGTCGTTGAATACACATGAACTCGTGTCAAAAGAAGTTCTAAACTCACCAATTTAAAGCTATAATAAAAATTTCAAGCGTATAGTGGTGAATGAAGGTCGAATCCACGGAGAAATAAAGGATATCATTGATATATCTTTGAAATTTGATCAAATCAGATGATAAATTGAGGTGAAAATTAGGGATTTTAGTATATAAAGAACGATAACTCGAATACGAATCCACGGAATAAAAAATCATTAAATTTGGATTAGAGTTTGTGGAGAAATTGAGATAGAAAATTGATCGCGAATATAAGTGAAAAGCCGAAATTAAAACTAAATTAAACTAATCTACGATTCAAAAATGTAAATGTAATGCTAAAGGAAGATGAATTAAGATGAAAACACTCAACCTAACCCAAATTTGTGCTTTAAATGATCAAATTAATCATCGGATTCAAGGCTTTTCATTCCCCGATTTCGAAAACAAAGTTTGGCATTCAAGATGTGTGATACGCGTAAAAATATGGTTGTTGAATGCACAAATTTACGTATAAAACAAAATTATACTCAACTCTTCAAAATATAAATTTCAAATTAGAATAGTGGCGAATCGAGGTTGAATCCACAAGGAGGAAGGTTAAAATATTAAAATCAAGAAATATTTTTGGTGTTGTTTTATATTTAGAAAGAGGAGATGAACGGTGAAAGGAAGAAAATGAGCATGGAGATTAAATGAACCAAACAAGTGCTTCCAAACTCCTTGCGAAGATTGAAAACCCTTGATCGATGGTGGAAAAGTGATTTTTAGGGTTTATAAATGAGAAAATGTTGATAAACAGATGAGGAAAATAGAAGAAATGGATATAAAATGATCCTAATCTAAAGATTCGTGATGAAAATACAATCAAGTGATGCTCCCTAATCAAAACATACCTTCAAGAGCCGTATATTTCTCCTGGACTTGGCGTCTTGCATCCAACACGAGGAATGAATAGAAGAGGGAAGAAACTCACTGAGAATGATGTTCGACACATGAAGAATGATCAATCATTGCTTTATTTCCTTCTGGCTAGATAATACTAGAAGCATACAACAAAACATTTATAACCCTAATTTTTTTTATCTTAGAACTTAAATCAGCCCCAACAGATTCATGGAAGTCATGCCCACAAAATTTTAGCCCATAACTCCATCAGAATTTTTGGATAGGGCTTTTAATTTGGATCATTTATGACCGTGGATATGGTTTCTCTCTCCTCAGATAGCGATTGTCAAACCGCTCTCGTCGGTCAAACTTCACTGAGTCACACGCTAAAAAAAACAAAATAAAATTTTATACCTTTTTACTCTCTTTCCTCTCTCTTCTCCACTATATTCTTTATTCTCTCATTTCTCTCTCTCGATGGCGGAAGAAGTTGTCGCAGAGAGAATCATAGAGAGGAAGAAGAAACTCCTCCCGCCTCTCCTCGCGACAGAAAATTTCCATTGCAAGAGAGAAAAAAGAGAGGAAAGAGAGAGAGAGAGAGAGAGAAAGATACAAAGGAAGAGGGAGATAAAGAGAGAGAAAGGGAGAGGAGAGGAGAAAAAGACAGACCGCGGAAGAAAGGGAGATAAAGAGACGAAGAAAATGCAGGAGAGTGAGAGATTTTGAGAGAGAAAGACGGAGAGAGAGATTGCAGGAGAAGAGGAAAATGGAGAAGAAGAGAATGAGGAGATCTCTTCTCCTCATTCCATCGCGATAGATTGAGGTCTCTCTCCTCTCTCTTTTTATATTTCTTCACTATTTCTTAAAAAAACATTTTTAATGATTTTAATTTCTTAAAATATTCCCAAAAAATTCCAAGAAATCTAGAAAAAATATTAATTTACTCTTAGAAATAAATTCATGCAATAAAATTCATGATAAAAATGGACTTTATAAATATTCTCATGTCAATTAGGGCATTTTAAAAAGAAATTTCATTTAATAATAAAAGAAAACTATATTCTTGATAAATCAATATCATAAAATACGCATAAAATGCTACTAATTTATGAAAAATCAAGGATATCCTTTAAAACATAGAAATTATCAATTTGATCATTTTAAATCATGATAACATGCATTTATGAGTATATTTTTAAGAAGAAATGCATAAAAATGCATGAAATTGCATGTTATCAATGTGATTTCTTCCAATTCTTTCAACCAATTCTTGATTTCAAACACTCCTTGGACGCAGAAATGAGTCTTGAAGATGAAAAATTCAAGAGATTTTTATATTGTGGTGTCTAAACAGTTAGATTTGCTCGAAAAATCCAAGAACAGATTTTTGCGTCGAAGAACATTTTGATTTTGTAAAAAAATTTGGGCGTAACCGTCGGATGCGTCGATTCAATTTGATCAACGGCTCAAATTTAACGTCGTTTGGTGAATCAACGTCTTTAAGTTGCGTCTGTCCGATCCACAATTAAGCGTCTAGATTTTGCCATGTCGGGCGTGAAAAACAAGCGTCATTTGATGATGTCTGTGCAATCTTTATCGGATGATTGCGATGATTCCATGTGTCCATCGAGCGCATTTAATATCGACCGTTATAACTCTCCAGATCAACGGCTGAGATTAAATTGCTTTAAATCAAATCTTTGCCTAATCAAATGTCGCCACTTACCCGCGCGAGTAAGTGAAATCTAACGATCGCAATTCAACCACGCGATCAGACGTCTCTCGTTGCACCACATCAGCTGTAACTAAAAAGAAAGATAAATAGTCCCACATGTAATAAATTAAGGCATTTCATCGCGTATATAACATAGAAGAGTTTAATGGGTTAGCGTTAATCCGTAATGGATGCTTTAACCCAGTACTCTCTTGCCCACACACGCGCACACACGTGCGAACATAGATATACACATATACGCCGCCACGTGGCGTGTACACGCATCACGACGTTGCGGACCTCTGCTATATCAGCGCACGATTATAACTCAAAAATAGCTTTAAATAAAATCAGACGAATTTAAGAAAATTCCTAAAAATGGGAAAATTCATAACTTTCAAAATACAACTTCAAATTAATCCAAATTTTTTTTGGATCAGAAATAAAATTATCTATAATAATAAAAAGTTAAAATATTTAAATAACAAGAAAATTAATATTAATTTTAAAAAATAGATGAGTGTAAATAAAAATCTTTTCTCTTATCATTTAATCATGAAAATATAATTATGATCTCAAATATAAATAGGATTAACATTATTTAATTATGTATAATTATCTATAAAATGATATATTTTTATATCATAACCTAAAATTACATAAAATGATAGAAATGCATTTAAAATATGATAACATGCATACAAATAGAATATTTAATGCCTTAATCTGCATTAATAATCATGTAAATTCATGTTTGAATTGCATGTTATCAGTATGATGGCGATCTTCTCCGACTTCCTTGGAGACATTCCAGAGGTCTTCATGGATGACATTTTAGTGTGTGGAGAGGACTTTGACAAAGATCCTCGAGGTATACATCAAGGAACGACTTGTGTTGAGTTGGGAGAAATCCCACTTCATGGTACGAGAGGTGATAATGTGTCATTGATGCATTCATTTTTATCATTATAAATGGTTTTTAACACATGATTCTTAGTCATATAATGCACGTTATCATATTTTTATGATATTTTTGCATTCATCATTGCATTCGACTCATATACTCAACTTGCATATATTTAGTGCTTATTTAGTAAAAAAAAATAGATATGTCCTATCATGCACCATTCTTTTCAATTACTTATACTATGAGACTAACACCATTTGACTCTTTCAAAGTCAAGTGGTTGAATTCTCATATTTTATGAGTTATGTAGATGTAGGGTCATAGATATGCAAGTAGGAAAGCATGGATATGGATGACGATAAGAGGAAAGAGGACACAACTCTCTACTAAATCTGAACACTAAGACAACCATATTTTTATGAAATGTGGTAAATGAGGTTTGGATTTGGTAAAGGTATCATCATAAGATTTTTAGGTTAATCCAAAATTGATTTAGAGTGAATATTGGGCCACTCTCTTTATTTTTAAGGAGGTTGGACCAAGTTTAATTTTTATTAAATGAGACCTTAATTTTTTCTCATGATTTTAGATATTTTGGGATAAAAAGATAGATAATTAAATTCTTGATCCAGTGAAGAAAATTTTATGAAAAAAGGAGTTGTATTTTGTGAGATATTCAATTTCTAAGTTTAGGGATTTTTATAGAATTTTTCTGAATGTTTTTAGGGACTTTTCAGATTTTGAGCATATTTACAAAAATGCCACTCCAATTTTTAAAGTGAAAATTTACAAAAATGCCCTCTGATTATTGAAGTCAGAAATTTACAAAAATGCCACTCCAATTTTTAAAGTAAAACATTACAGAAATGCCCCTCTGATTTACAGAAATTTTCTAAGTCAGTAATTTACAGAAATGCCACTCTGCACTATCTTAATCAAAGATTATGATTTATCTAAATTAAAATCATGATATCTCATGATCTAGATGGAGTTTTGAGCTGAAAGTTTATTTATAGATTCATCTTTTAACCCTCTATCTATCCATACCATTGGATCAAACAATAAAGCTTGAAAAAAAATGATTTTAATAATTTGACTCTTTTACCCCTCTTTACACTCAAACCCTAGGAACCCACTATAAAAGCCTTCATTTTCTCTCTCCTTGCATTTTTTGGCTCTCTCTTAGCATCAGGCTACCAGAAGGAAAGTGATGCAGGACGCAGTGGTGAAAACCCTCGTGCCTGATCAATGACTATGAGGATGACTAAGGATAGCCGGTCAAACCTAACCCATGGGTACGCGAATCCTAGACTCTAACTATGACCTCTAACCTAAACATAAGTGCAGGCAGGCGTGTCGATCAGCGGAGTCGACTCCGAGTGACCCGGGGAAACTCGCGATGATGGGTAGGGTGAGATCCTCTCGATCCACGTCCAGAGGCGTGGAAGTCACTCATCGTGGAGTAGCCTGAAGGCTGCAGCCCACGCTCGGTTCAGGACCTGACATACGCGTCGAAAATTCTCGAACCTATAATCGTACTATCCTACCTACGTCGTCCGACGGCGGTGGAAACGAGTAAAGGAAACGCTTCAAAAAGTAATTAACTTGAAAGAGGGGACGAAGCTAACCTGCGGGGCGGAGTGCCCGGGGGGTCGTGGCATAGGGGAGAGTCGTCGTACGCGGCACGATGATCAGCAGGGGTAGTTCTCGCCAGCAGTGTATCAGTCGAGATGGTATCACATGTGCGTGCGGGTAGAGGCTCAAGCCAACGGGACTGGCCGGGCGGGCGAGAGCTCCTGATCCGCACGGGTCGGCGTGGTGCGGTGGCACACAAATTCAGGCGTGTGGTTCAGGCGAATTGCTCGGAGATGGCGCCCGGATGATCACGTGTTAGTGTCCCAGCTGGACGTATAGGCGTAGGTGCGACGAACTCCCGGTGGGGAAGAACGGGGAGATATCGTAGATCGGTAGAGAGAGAGAGAGAGAGAGAGAGAGAGAGAGAGAGAGAGAGTGAGAGGACGGTGGGCGACGGGAGATCCCGCTGATCTTGAAATCGGGAGGGCGCGCACGGAGCTTGGCTCGAAAAATGAGGATCGCGGCTGGGGAAACCGGTCGTCGATTCCACAACGATCTTCGTCCAGGACTAGAGGTGGACGATGAAGCTTGATCAGGTCGACCTTAGGAGGATTCCGATATAGGGGGAAGTGTCAGAATGGAATTTCGGTGTAGCGACGGGACGGGAATGGATAAGGCGGGTGGAGCGGAAAAGGCGTATTCGGCAAGAATTGGGAGGATGAACGCGGAGGAATCCTGGTGAATGGATGCTGGTTTCCTTTGATCGGAAAAATTGGGTTCGTGGTGACTTTGGTCTTGCCGGAAATTTCGGGGCGGATAGTGACGTTGTTGCGCGGCTGGAACAGGGAAGAGGAAGTTGGAGGAGCACGGGATTGTTGGGGGTGAGGGAAGATGAATGAGCGAATGGAAAGCGGGTTGGGGAAAGGTGCGTAACCGGCAGAGTGGGAACGAGAATGTCGGGAAATTCGGGCGAAGAAGTGAATAGGGCAGACGTTGCCGAAGAAGGGGAAATCGGGGAGGAAAGGGGGGGTGGTGGCGAATCGAGATCAGCGGAGAATCTGGAAGGGAAATGGTGAGTTCAGGGAAATCGTGGAAATGAGGGGCATGGTAACGAGTGATTGCAGCGCACGATAAGGATGCGGGCAAAGGGGAGGAGAAAATTATCGTGGGGGGTGTGTTGGGACTGACGATGGTGGGGAGGGCTGGGATACGCGGGGAGTCCGTGGAAGGGAAGGCGTTGCGAGGCGAGGGTTGACGGAAGGTAGAAGATGATGGGATGGGTGGAAACTGGAGGTTCGTGGAGGGGGATGATCGGAGGGGATGGCGGTGTTGCGATCCGGCTGCGGTGGCGGCGGCGGCCTGAGGCGGCGGCGGCAGGAAGGCTGCACTTTGGTAACTAGCAAACAAGGCAAGAGGAGGCGGCGGTCTCGACAGCGGGCACGACGGCGGCACGTGGTGGTGCGGCGGTAGTGGCGGCGGCAGAGGCGGCGGTTGGTCTCCTTTCTTGATCTTCCTTGAGCAGCCACTTGAGAAGGAGGATGATCCTTTCTTTCTTCAAATGACGGCTAGGGTTTGTGGGGGGGTCCCTTCCCCTCTTATAGAGCCCACAATGGGCCGAGAGGAAAAAGGGCCCACTTGAGGCCCACAACCCACACCTAACATGCTCATAGAATGAAATAAGGTTTACAAAGAAGGAGGGGCTTCACGAATGGGATCCCGAGAAGGGAAGAACCCACCCGGAAGCCTAAAAGGGAGAGAAGAGATAAACAAGGACCCGCTTAAACAAGTGTGGGTCAAAAGTTCATAATAAAGAAATAAAGAAATAAAGATAAGCGGATAGATCCGCGCGCGCAAAAGGGCTCCTCCGGCGCCATGGTATCGTATCTTGGTGGCGACGGGGGTCATACGCCACCAGAAAGGGAGAGGAGGTTAAGGCCCAAGGAGGAACATTATTTGATGCTCAACCTTGTAGTGGAGAAGGGAGCAAACAAAGATCGTGATCGGAGTGGATCGAGCATCACCCGGCCTAGGACGGGCACACCGACGGAGTTTGTGCGACAATCTGGATTGAGTTCTTGCTTGTGTTCATCATCTCCATAAACAGTAAAGTTGTATTTTCCTTTTATTTTTCTTTCTTATTTTCTTTTAATGTAGTGGCTTTGACATCATATAGACTTGCAACTCCCTCTCCTTATCATTGCACATCGATTCGTCGATCCATCGCTACCGCTAACCACTCTTCTCACCTTGTCATCATCTCATCCCCATTGCATTTCTTTATACATTGTTTTTCCATTGGAATTCATATTTTTCTCCTAATTAAAAAAAAAGAAATCTAAAAACTATCGCTCAGATTCATCTCTACATGCCGCATTTACGTTTGCACTTCTTTCCAAGCTCTCACTTCTTCCACGCTCTCTCACCTTTCATTTGAATATCTAATCTCATTACCTCAGCTCCCTGTGGATTCGACCCTTGCTTATACTATACTAAGTAAGGAAATATAAATTTTTATTGCATGAAATTGATACACAACAACAATGAAAAACACGCGTAATCGAGTTCATCAAGAGGGAGTAGTACTCGAGCATCTCATCTTGAGCAAAGGACTAGAGGTAGACAAGGCCATGATTGAGGTCATCTAAAACCTCCCTCTACCTACCACATTACGAGATTTACGGATCAACCACGTTACCTTGTACCGAGGTTTTATTTGAGACTTTGCTAAAGTCTCAAAGCTTTTGACCACCCTTCTTTGAAAAGACAAAGATTTCATCATCAATAAAGAAGAGGAGAGAGAATTCATGATTTTGAAGCAAGTCTTGATCAAGGTGTCGAGTCTAAAAAATCCTAATTATGACTTACCTTTCGAGAACATGTGCGATGCTTCAAATAATGAAGTGGGAGCAATTTTGGGGCAACGGGTGATAAGAAGCCATTTCAATTTTTTATACAAAAAATTAAACAATCCTTCATTCTATGCATTTTAGTTCAATAAACAACAAGAGAACTAATTTTTAAGAACAAAATACACTGATGTTACTTAATAAAAATAAACTAAATAATTTTTGAGTGCATAAAAAAATGTTTTCTCTTATAATTTACATTAAAAACTCACATGAAATATCAAATATAATTAGGATAATAAATTTAAAAAAAATTCTTGATTTTTGCATGATTATCCCTTAAAATAATGCATTTTAATATTTTCAATAAAATTAAATAGAACGATGAATATGCACTCAAAGTATGATAACATGCATAAAAATTGTATGACTTATACCTTAAAATGTACTAATAATCTTGTAATCTCTAGTAAAAATTGCATATTGTTGTTGAGCATGAGTGATAATTTTGATTTTATTTTAAAATTAAGAAAGAAATTAAAATTTAAAGTGAAAATTTAGATGAAGATAGATGAAAATACTAAAGAGAGTAGAATGATCGACATGATTGATGGATTGATGCACGTCGAAGGCAAGAGGGCGAGATGCACTTGTGACAATGATGTCAAAGTTACTTCATGAAAAGAAAAAAAAATGCATGTCTAAAATTTATGGAGATGTTCACAAGCCAAAAGCCAATCCAAATCATCGCAAAAACTCAGTCAACATGCTTGTCTTAGGCTAGATTATGCTCAATCTGCTCTAATAGCGATCTTTGCTTGCTTGCTTCTCCAATAAAAATTGTATCATAGTATGTTCCTCCTTGGGCCTTGTCCTCCTCTCCCTTTCCTTTTGATATTGTGATTCTAGGAGAGAGCAAAAAAATGTGAGGAGAGAGAAAATGAACATTTTTATAAATGGGATCCTAGGGTTTGAGGGTAAAGAGGGGTAAGAGAGCCCAATCGCTAAGTTACTTTTTCCCTTCTCGATTTTTTATCAAAGCATCTAAATGGATGGAGGGTGAAAGGATGAATCAAGCCATAACATTTTATCTCAAAACTCCCTCTAAATCATGAGATATCATGAATTTAATTTGAGAAATCATGGCTATTTGATAAAGATGATGTGGTACAGCCTGCGCTTCTATTGGACAAAAAAAATGTGTTAGCCTTTACAAGTGTAGAGGGGATTTTTTTTACCAAAATATATCTAAGATGTTGGAGGGTTCTCTATAAAATGCTCTTCAAAGTCGGAAAAATCCCAAAAGATTTCTAAAACTTCCAAGAAATCTCTAAACTTTGAAATCAATATCTCGCAACCTTTTTTCATGAAATTTTCTTTATTGTATTAAGAATTTATTCCTCTATATTTTCATTTAAAAATTCTTAAAGTCATGAAAATAATTAAGGGTTCATTTAATAAAAGTTAAGTTTGGTCCAACCTCCTTAAAAATAATGAGGTTGAGCTAACTTTGACTTCCCAAATAATTGTGGATAATCTTAAAATGCTTAGGATGATCCCTCTATTAAATTAAAACTTGATTGAGCCCTTATTTCTTGATAAGACAGTGGGTGCTCTTTGGAGAAAGAGCTCATTGAATTGATTTGCATGAATCCTTTAATGGTATTATGCTTAACTATCAATTAGGTTGATTCATGTTACGGTTGTGTATGTAGTCTATTGACTTGAGATACCAAAGACATCTTGTGGATGGATGTGTATGTTTTGATTATGACTTACGAATCCTTAGCCATGTGATCTCTAAAACGTTAATATTGGATAAGGCATTAAGTCATTGAATATGATTGTGTGGTCAAGATGAGATCATCCACCCTTGGTATTTGAGGAGACTGACTCAAGGAATGAGATGCGATAAAATCCTTGACAAAGGTAGTAGAAATATTGGAGGAGTTTCCGGTGATTTCCTACACATCTCAGTACTAACTTGAGTGATTGATTAGGGTTTGATAGGTGACCATACCTTAAGTAATTCATGAGTCTCATATAAATGAAGGATTATACATACATGGTAACCAATGATGGAAAGTTTCCATAAGGGATTTCTTACATACTCCACATATCCTAGAGTATGTGTTGTATCTTGGCACCTAACAGGCTGACAACTCAACCTATCGATTTGGTTAAAAAGATCATTGATTAATTAATCTATATATTGGTGTGGATAATTAATTAAGGTTGACCAATTAGGTTTTATTGGGCCTATATATTTATTAACTAGTGAGATATATGGACCTAGAGGGTCACACACATAAGGTCTATGGATGTTGGTAGAAATAGACATAGTCATAAGGATTTTTATGAAAAATTCACATACCAAATGTCTATAAATAGGGGGAGAACGACCACAAATCAAGGAGCCTATGAAAGCTGTGTGAGAATTCTCTCATTTCTTCTCTTTCTCTCTTAACCAAGAGCTTTGAAGAGGAGATCCAACTAACTAGAGATCGTGTGGATGCCACTAGAGGCTAAACACTTGTATAACTTTAAGAACTCTTTTAAGGAAATCCTATAAGTATATTTTCTCATACATATTAAATGATAAGATCATATGTTCTTGGTTCTTCAATATTTTGAATATCCAATTGAGTTTATTCAATTACATTTTATGCTTTGATCAAAATTTTGGAAGGCTTATCGATCTCCAAACCTGAAAAACATTTAAGAAAAACCCTTATATTTATGTCTACATCCACCAACGCCCATTGAACTTATGTGTGTGACTGTCTAGGTCTATATATCTCTCTCGTTAATGACTCCATTTACCCAATAACACTTATTAATTAACTATATCAACATAGAGATCAATGGACTAAGGATCAATTTAACCCAATTGACAGGTTGAGTCATTCGTTCAGTGGGTGCCAAGCTACATCACGTGCTCTAGGAGATATGGAGTATATAAGAACTCCTTCATGAAAGCCTATCATCATCGGTTACCATGTACATATATTCATTCATCTATGTGAGACTCATGAATAACCTAGGGTATGGTCAATTTTCAAACCCTAATCGAATACTCAATTTAGTATTGATGCGAGTAGGGAATCATCGAGAACAACTTTCTTAATATTTCTAATACCTTGGCCAAGGATTTAACTGCATCTTATTCATTGAGCCGATCTCCTCTTATACCGAGGGCAGATGGTCCCATCTTGACACTCAATCATCTTCAAGAACTTTATGTCATATTTAATCTATGACGTTTTGGAGATCCCATGGCTAGGGATTCTCAAGTCATAGTCAAAACACGGTATCCATTCACAAGATGTATTTGGTGTCTCAAGTCAAAAGACACGTACACAACCATGGCATGAATTAAACTAATTGAAAGCTTGGCATAATACCATTCAAGGATTCATATGGATCAATTCAATGAACTTTGTCTCCAAAGAGCATCTACTATCTATCCTTGCTGTCTCTACAATGATTAGCCATACTCATCATATAAGTCGGATAAGATAATGCTATTCTTTCTAGATAATTCAATGTACTTCTCGAATATCCCATGAATAGGAATATTTAGAACTTATGTTTAAAGACTAGTCATCGCAGTATTATGATCTTATCATAATTCATTTGGTCATTGCATATGCTCATGTACTTTATTACAAACATCACACAAGAATAACAATGAATAAAAGTTTATTTCAATAAATATAAACAAAAGATGAAGTGTGATTGGCTTGCATGCCACATAATTTCTATCAATAAGAGGGGTAAAATTTGAAATGATATAGACCAAAAGGAGAGAGAATTTAGGAATGATAAAGGGAAGAGAGACCCAAATTTGAGCAAGAGAGTGAGGGAGAGAACAAGGGAGAGAGAAAGAAATCAAGAGTGAGCAAGCAAGAGAGAAAAATAAAAACAGAGAGAGAGAGAGAGAGAGAGAGAGAGAGGGAGATAGAGATCCAAATATAGAGAGAGAGAGGGAGGGAGAGATCATGAAAGTGAGAAATTGAGAGACAGCAAGAGCGAGTGACTAATATCTAAAAGAAAGAGAGGATGAGAGATTGAGAGAGAAATAGAGGGATCAAAAGAGAGGAAGAGTGAAAGAAATATTGAAAGAGAGAGAGGGGGGGGTGAGAGGTGGGTATATTGAGGGAGAGAGAGAGAGGTTGAGAGGGATAGATTGAGGGAGAGAACAAGAGAGCGTGAGGAGAAAGAGAGTGAGGGTGGGAGAGAGTTTTCTAGGAAGAGAGATTGAGAGATCTCAAGAGAGAGATCAAAAGATAAAGGGAGAAAGATGAATAGATCAAAAGAGAGAACAAGAGCAAAAGTAGAAATTCGTTAGAAGAAAATCAAAGAAGAAAGGAAAGAGAAGAAAGAAAAAATGGAAAGAACTATCTTGGAGAGATTGCTAGAATGAGAAAAAATGAACTTAATTTATTTTTTCCTATGAAATTCATCAATCTATTCTATTCATGGGAAGAAGAGGAAAATAAAATTGAAAACCTAAGGGGAAGAAGGAGAGCCATTAATGAGAGAGAGAATGAGAGACTTGAGAGGCCCTGTGTCTCGCTTTTTATTTTTCCCTCCCGTTGATGGATCCTTGAACTATGCCAACAAAAGGTGGGCCTAGAAAGACCAATTTAAGTCCTTGAAGTAAAATCCCTCTTTTGGAGAGCCTTGCTATTTAGGAGCTCCTCCCCTTTGCTCTTAAAAAATATCCTTAGATTTTTTGTGGGTTCTTGAAATAGAGGAGCCAAAATTTATATAAAAGAATCCCATTTGAAGACAATTATCTTATACAAAAAGCAAAGTTGTCAGATGGCAGATGTGACAGCATATTCATGGTTTTAATACAATAAATTAAAGCAATTTATGAGTTACTTATTATTAATTTTTACAGTCTTATCATACATCCATTTTTTGTTTTACTATCCTAGTAACAAAGTTACACATGTTCATTTCGTTATTACATCCTTTTTGTATAGATGAAAAACCATAAGCTATGTGTAATTTTCTTCTCTTCCACTTTTTTCCTGATATGAGTTACACCTAGTACTAGATTTATCAGGGAATTTCCCATCTTAGTAAGAGATTTCCAAAGAAATTTCTTGGTAGCCCCATTAGAAGCACTTTGGGATAATTTAAGGCACCCCACCTCATATTCCCTTTGGCTTTATTATCATGCAATTTCAATAAATTTAAAATTTGACTTCCTTCCATAAACTTATTTGGTTTAGATGGTAGATTAATCTCTGGGATGTGTCCTTAATACAACTCAGCCCATATTGGTCCACATACCATGGGGTAAGGCTTAACTTGGTGGTTATGTTGAGTAAGGTAATTTAGACTTAGAGAATCAATTTGATAATCACGATCAAAGAATAAAAATAATACTGATTCAATCTATATTTTATTGAATCAAAATCTATTCGATCAAAATTGCACAATCATGGAGATGGGGATCATGATTGAGAGGGAGATAGAGTTCTATTTTTCAATAAGCTAACCCTAAACTTAAGACATAAGCTGGAACCCATCAAAATGTGAACATCTTAACTTGACCTTGGGTCCAATCAAAATAAAGATACATTGTAATTGATAAAATCTAAACTACATTAAATCAAGGGGGATATATTACTGAAAGATTAATTTAAGTTGCATAATAAGGTCAAATGAGGAAAATAGGAATATCAAATTATTCATGTTTTAAAATTTCCAGTCTTTCTCTCTCTCTTGCTATGGGTGAGAGTTCCCTAAAAAAGAATGAATGTAAAAGCTACTCTCTATCCCTCCTGCTCTACCCCTTTCTGTGGGCTCTCTTCTCTCTCTATCCCCCCTTTCCTCTCTTTCATTCTAGTTCTCTCCCTCTCCTCCTCTTTATCTCATTCCCTATTTTATATTTTGGCTCCCTCTCCCCCTTATCTTCTCTCTCTCATTATTGCTTTCTCTCCTCCTTCTCATCCTCTCTCAGCCCCCCACATCTCTCTCATTCCAGCTCCCTCTCCTCCCTGTCACTATCTCTCTCTTGTTCTAGCTCCCACTCCTCCCTCTCATCATCTCTATCTTGTTCTAGCTCCATCTCCTCCCTCTCCTACTCTCTCTCCAACTCTCCTCTCTATCTTGTTTTAGCTGTCTTTCCTCCCTCCCCTTGCTATCTCTCTCATTCTATCTCTCTCATTCCACCCTCTCTCCCCGTCCCAAAATAATCATGTAAATTCAGGAGTAAAATGCATGTGATCACACCCCAAAATTCAAACATTGCTAGTACCTTAACAAGAACTTCAATGCATCGTTATCAACATAAAAAATGTTCTATCTTTTGAGAAGTCCTATTATATGACTAGTGTACTTGAAGTGCTTGAAATTGAGGCATTCCCTTGGCAACCCCCTTATGTCAAAAACCAAAACCAAAAGATCATTTTTATCTTCTTAGAATGTGTGATGAATGAAGTTTTTCAAAATAATTCACCACAATCCTATCACAAAAAGAACTTATACAGTGTTCCCAAAAGTTTCATGTTCAAACCTATCTAATTTTCTGTTGTACATGTAAAGGCTTATTACCCATACCCATTTATTTATACGTGCTATTTTGCCTAGTGAAAGTAATGCTTTTTCATAAGCTTAGTATAGAAGAACTCACCACCTAAAAATATGTTTTTGTCCTACCCATTGTCCTCTTGAGTCCATGTGGGTAGGAAGACCATGATAGAAGAAATTATCATGCAGCATGAGAGGTGGGAACACACATCTAGATTATTTTAGTAGCATGACTTGGTAGTGGTGAAAAAAATATATAAAATATTTCATGTTGACCAGAATTTTGCCAAATCTTGGAAAAAGATATACATAGAGATGCAAAGATCCTTCGAGACATCGATTGACTAAGGGATGTTTTGGATGGAAGATATGAGTTATTTAGGAAATCACAAGGGCTAAGGGTGGTGAGGGATAGTGGAGAACTATGAAATCTTGGAATACTGTGGAGTTATGAAACCATGAAATCTTTAATGTGTTGGAATTTGAGGAGAGTAAAATTTATAATATTTTGATTAAAATATTAAACATAGTGGAAGATTTAAAATCAAATATCCAAAACCTTGAAGCACAAAGAAGAGATCATACTACATCTAGTATAAATGAAATCTATAATTATAGAAATAATTTGGAATTCTTGAAACTAGTCAATTATCTAGCCTCTAGAAGTATCCACATGATCACTAGACAATTGGATCTCCACTTGATCGATTCTTTATCAAGAGAGAAAAGATAAGAGAGGAGAGAGTTTCCAAAAAGGCTTGCATGGTTATCCCTAAGGTAGTCGTTCTCCAATATATATAGACTTTAAAATTGTGAAGTTTCAATAAAATTCCTCAAAATTATCCACCAAACTTTTATTAAACTTATGTGTGTGGCCCTTATAGTTTCATATATCGTGCAAGTTAATAACTCCAAAGATCCTATAACACTCATTTTGTCAAACCTTATTAATAAATTCTAATAAACCTAAAATATTAATCTACAAGAATTGATATAATGCAATTTGACAAAATTGAGTTGTCAATCCATTGGGTGCCAAGCCTTGTCATCATTGGTTATTGCGTATATATAATCCTTTATCCATGTGAGACTCATGAATGACTTTGGGTTTGGTTTGATGTTAAATCCTAATCGGTTAGATAATTAGTACTGATGTGTAGAGAAAATCATCGATATCACTTTCTCTAATGTATCCACTACCTTGGCTAATGATTTAATCGCATATCGTTCATTGAGTCAATCTCCTCTAATACTGAGGATAAAAGATCTCATCTTAAACATAATCACCTTTAAGGATTTTATGTCCTATCTAATCTATGATGTTTTAGAGATACCCATGGCTAGGGGATTCGTAAGTCATAGTGAAAGTACGATCATTCATCCTTCAATATGTCTTTGGTATCTCAAGTCTAAAGGATCCCTTTACACAACCTTGACATGAATCAAACTTGATTGACATTTAATTGTAAAATTATTTAGGGATTTATAAGATAAATTGAATGAACTCTTTGTCTAAAAAACACCCACTATCTATCCTTGATGTCTCTTGATAACTTTCATTGATTCATTCATTTCCATCATTATAAATGGGTTTTAACACAGAAATCTTGTTAATATAATCCACTTTATCATGTTTTTATGATATTTTTGCATTCGTCATTTTCTTTCGCTCATATACTCAACTTGAACCTGTTTAGAGCTAATTAGGTAAATAAATAAATAAATATGTCTTATTATTCATCATTCTTTTCAATTACTTATACCATGAGACTAACCTCATTTGACTCTTTCAAATTCAAGTGGTTGAATTCTAAAATTTTTTATGAGTTCTATGAATGTATGGACGTAGGTATGCAAGTATGAAAGCATGGATATGAATGATGATAACAGTGAAGAGGAAACAACACTCCGCCAAATTTCAATGTCAAGCCAACCATATTTTTATGAAATAAGTGGTAAATGAGTTCTAGATTTGGTAGAGGGATCATCGTAAGGTTTTTAAGATGATCGAGATTGATCAAGAGGGAAGATTGGGTCAACCTCCTTATTTTTAAGGAGGTCGGACCAAACTTAATTTTTATTAAATGTGATCTTAATTTTTTCTCATGATTTTAGAATTTTATGGATGAAAAGATAGAAGATTACATTTTTTATTCAATGGAGAAAATTTCAAGGAAAAAGGAGTTGAATTTTTTGAGATATTTAATTTCTAAGTGTTGAGATTTTTCTGGAATTTTTTAATATTTTTAAAGGATTTTTTCCGATCTTTTTTGGATTTTTATAAAAAACCCTCTAATTTTTTAAGTAGAAATTTATAGAAAAACCCCTCTGCACGTATCAAGGCTGACACACCTCTTTTAGATGCAATAAGAGTGTGCCATGTGACATGCTCTTTTTGCACGATCTTAGTCTACAACTAAGATATTTCTAAATTAAAATCATAATATCTCATGATCTAGATGGAGTTTTGAGCATAAATTTTATAGCTAGATTCATCTTTTAACCCTCTATCCATCCATACCTATGGATTGAATAATCGAGCTAATTTTTTTTAATGATTGAACTCTTTAACCCCCTTTTACACTCAAACCCTAGGAACCCACTGATAAAAGCCTTCATTTTATCTCTCCTTATATTTTTTGCCTCTCTCTTAGCATCAGGTTATAAGAAGTAAAGGGAGAGGAGGTCAAGGCCCAAGGAGGAGAAGTGTTTGATGCTCAATCTTGTAGTGGAGAAGGGAGCAAGCAAAGATCGTGATTGGAGCAGATTGAGCATCACTTGGCCTAGGACGAGCACACTAATGGAGTTTGTGCAAAGATTTGGATTAGATTTTGATTTGTGAAAATATTCATATAGATTTGACATGTGTTTTCTTTTTATTTTTCTTTTATTATAGTGGCTTTGACATCATCTACGCATGCATTTCTCACTCTCGCCATCGCCCTGTATAGATCCATAGTTACTACCATTCATCCTTCTCATTTTTCCATCATATCAACCCTATTTCCATATCTTTTAATGTCATTCTCACATCTCTTTTCTAATTTCTACCTTAACTCTAATATAAACTCAAAATTATCTCTCTCACTCTCCTCCACGTGCTCCATTTTCATTCACACATATTCCCCTGCCCTAATCTTTTCTGTTAAACATCTAACCTCATTACTTTAGCTCCATGTAGATTCAACCCTTGGCGACACTATACTAAGTAAGGAATTATATTTTATTACATGAAATCATCGCACAATAGTGACAAAAAAATACACATGATCGAGTTCATCATCTCCACAATAGCAATTATAAGATCAACTATACTCATCATATGAGTAAGATCAGATAATATTAATCTGTAAGGATATTTTGATGTCTTTGCTAAATATCCCACGTATATGAATATTTAAAATCTATGTTTAAAAACTACTGATCATGATATATTGAATTTGAAATTTGTGATTTAGAATTGAAAACTAAGATTTAGGGATTGAAAATAGTGAATTACAGTATTAGTTCAAAAGAAAAGAGTTTTAATATATGCAATACCAATCAAGAACTCACTCTAGCGATGCTCCAATGTTCATCATTTATTTGAGAGTTCGTACATCTTAGTCGATTTAGTGGCTTGCATCTTATACAAATAATGCTCATATATTTTTATCTAGAACTCATTTTGACACAAAAATTTTGTCATTTTGATCCTCATCACATGCTTTTTTTGTATATCAACTATAATTGAGAATTTAATGAGATAAAAAAAAAATTGTATTTAACTCACTTCATCTTCTTCACATCTTTGTTCATCTCATTCTTTACTCTAGGCTTATAACATGAAAATTCGCAAAAATCTGGTTAATTCACCACTCTCTGATCTTGAAAAAGGGTCAAACACCACTTCTGCATCAAATTAGCCCTAAATTAGTGCAAAAATGAGCCTATGGGTGAAATGATGTGATGAATACAAAAATTGCATGAGAACATGATAACATGCATAATAAAATCCATAACCCAATCACCATGGAGAAGTTATAGATGAGTTAAATGCATGAGGACTTAGGTTCTGAGTTGGAAAGATGAGTTATAGATGAAAAATTCAAGAGATGGAACACCAAGGGTTGATTCCTGTGAAATAGGATCAAATGTTGTGATATCAAAGGCAGGGAGGTTGATAGATATGAAATTCATCCAAGAGTAAGCAAAAATATGAACGGTGTTGTTAAAAAATCTGTTCCTCAACTTGAGCATACAAGGCTCATCATAGACTTTCATGCGCTCAATATACTCTTGTGGTTTCATTTCATTCACATCTTCATATCGATATCCTCTTCGTTGGACTAAATTGAGCAATTGAAAAATCGATGGATAAACTAGGATTCATTCTATCCAAGATATCATTAGAGATTGTAAGTCCACATCAATCATTCAATTCAAAATGATTTTTGAGTAAATTCAAACAGGTAATCTAGGACATATGTAATTTTAGTCAAATGATCAATTTCCCCACTCTACTCTTGTTAAGGAATATTATTGACCAATAACAAACAAGAAGCTAGGTTAATCCTAATGTTCCTCACTGCAATAGCTTTCTCCCCCGCATTCTCATACAAATCTCCCCTCTCTCCTGCTTTGGAGGTTTTACTCAACTGCTTGCTCTCTGCCTGTGTCTATCTATCCATCTCTCCCCCACGGGGGAAGACACGCCTGCTCCCTCGCCAAGTAGGGAAGATAAAAACTATTAGTCATTCATTTAAAATTGCTTTCTTATTAGATTCGGTGGGCGGTCTTCGCAGAATCCAGAAACTCAGCTGGGTCCCGTTTCTGTTTCTCCGCTGCGATCCCAAAATCCAGTCTTCCGTGATGGATACACTCCAGAAAACGGCCATCACGTGTTTACCTGGTACTTCCTCTCTCTCTCTTTCTCTCACGTATTTACCTGTGATAAGCAGTCTCAGAAACCGGAGAATTAAAAACAGATGGAGTTCCGTTGACGACGAAAGTGATTGGCATGGAGAGATGAGATGATGGGCTGCTAGATCGAGATGGTTTTGACTTTGACCGGCGGCAGACCACGGATGGTCTAGCGATGCCAACAAATTCCTTTCGATCCCCTACCTCAGCACTCGCTATCCTTGTACAGCCGATCTTTTTATCTATTAAGATTTTAGAGAGAGACAGTGGCGGGGACGAAACCAGCCTCTGGAACTATGATATTATCAAACGAACTAAATTATCCTCCATTCCACGTGAACAATGCGTCACCCTGAATAAAACAGCAAATTTCTCTCTCAATCGCTGTCGATCTTTCCCAACAGCTACCCAGAAATTCAAGAAGGAAACAACTCCCCGAGATGGAGATACTTCCTTCTTCTCTCTCTTGAATCCCCCAGAAAATGGCCACCCCTTATTTTTTTTCCCTCCACGGAAGGAAGATGCCGAAGGCGCAGTCAAATGGGATCGGCTCGACGCAGGGTCGTGGGAAATTTCGGAATCGCTGCGTCGTCCAAGTTTCTTCGCAGTATACTCGCGCTCATGCCATGGCGTCTCCGTCGCCCTCCGGGAGATATCTCCTCCGGCTTATTTTTTTCTATACCTTCTGGATTATTTTTCTAATTTAGTGGCGGCTTATCGCCAGTAATAAACGGCATTTGATTATGTTCCGCATCGGCGGGCAAAGTCGCCGAAAAGATGTCGAAAGCTACGTAAAGCAGAAGAGAAGGATGGAGAGGGACCCCTGAGGAGGCCGGAAATGCGCCATCTCACATGAGGGGACAGCCGGCTTTGACCGAGAAAGAAAGGTCAAAGAATTCTCCCGCGACAGCACGGAAAAGTCAAAGAGAAGATCGCATAATGACAGTCAAATAAAACCGGAAGGTGGGGTCGTGTCAGCTCTGATTAACATCTGAGGCACCTGCAAGTTGCCGATGCGGGTCGCGATAGCCAACATCAGAATCCTATAAATAGTCACCAGTTTCTCCGTCATCTTCTTCCTCATTCTGAGTCCTTCTTCAGCGCAATCAGTTCAAGAGAGTGGACAGAGACATAAAAGTCTTGTTTATTATCTTCCTCATCATCTTCCTGTTCTTGGTCTTCTTTGTTCTAGATTTTGTCGAAGTTGGAGGTCTTCTTCTTCTTCGTCATGGATCACGAAGTGAGGAAGGTGGGAATAGTGGGTGCTGGAATAAGCGGGTTAACGGCAGCAAAGCACCTAGCACGTTTTAACCCGATCGTCTTCGAGGCAACAGACTCCGTTGGAGGCGTCTGGCGGCACTGCAGCTTCCGTAGCACAAAGCTACAGACGCCAAGAAAAGATTACGAGTTCTCCGACTTCCCATGGGAGGATCAAAGCGACTCTTTTCCCACCCACTTGGAGATTTTAAACTATCTTGAGAGCTACGCTACCCATTTCGATCTATGGCGTCATATCCTCCTGCGCTCCAGAGTTGTGGAGCTCAAGCTCCTCACCGCCGATCATGAGCCTTGCGTCAAGGTTTGGGCTGCCGGTGAGCAGCAGCACAAACCTCCGATCTGGGAAGTCAGTGTTCTATCGGGCCATGACTCCACAATTCAAGTACTTGGCTCTTCAAAACCCATTAGCTTGTTCTCTTGTGATTATGAATCTCTAACGCTATCATGATCGTGAACAGACGTACAAGTTCGAGTTCCTGGTGATGTGTATAGGAAAATACGGGGACATTCCCAAGATGCCAGCTTTTCCATACAATGGAGGGCCGGAGGTGTTCAAAGGACAGGTCATGCACACACTGGACTACTGCAAGCTGAACGACGAAAGCGCCGACAAGCTGATGAGAGGGAAGAAAGTCGTCATCATAGGGTACAAAAAGTCGGCCATCGACCTGGCTGTGGAGTGTGCCGAAGCCAATCGAGGTATGAAAACGGACGACGGAGAAAATTTTCTCACCTTTATGGTGATGATTTACTTGCAGAAGCGAGTGACGAAAAAGGCTTATAAAGAAAAACGTATTACAGGAGAGGACGGGCAGCCATGCACGATGGTGATCAGGACTCTGCACTGGACGGTGCCCCACTACTCCATCTGGGGGCTCCCTTTCTTCCTCTTCTTCTCCACGAGATCGGCCCAGTTCATACACGACCGACCCAATCAGGGTCTCTTCCGATCTCTTGCCTGTCGTCTCATGACTCCTGTGGTAACAAAACTTCTTCGACGTTTCTTTTTCCTCGTGTACTTCCTCGTACAGACGATCTGATGGCGAGTTGGTTTATCGCGACGCAGCGCTGGGGTATGTCCAGATTCATAGAATCGTACCTGAAGTGGAAGCTCCCGCTGATGAAGCACGGTCTGGTTCCGGAGCACAGATTCATTGAGGATTACGCATCGTGCCAGATGGCGATCCTGCCGGAGAATTTCTTCTCTGAGGCCGATCAAGGTCGTATCAAGTTCCGGAAGTCTGCGAAATGGTGGTTCTACGAGACGGGTGTTGTCCTGGAGGACGGATCCAAGCTCGAGGCAGATGTCGTCCTACTCGCCACTGGCTACGAAGGGAAGAAGAAGCTCTACTCTATCGTGCCCCGACCATTCCGCGACCTCCTTGAAGACTCCAACGGTGTCATGCCCCTCTACCGGTAAATCATAGCCCTATACTCCTAACCCTAAAATCATCAACCTTAAGGAGGGAGTTTTGTGAATATTTCTCGCAGCGGAGTGATCCACCCGTTCATCCCGAGAATGGCATTCCTTGGATACATAGAGAGCGTGTCAAACCTGCACACGTCAGAGCTTAAATGCAAGTGGTTGTCGCGACTCCTGGACGGACGATTCGAGTTACCGAGCATGGAGCGCATGTTCCAGCAGACGACGGAGGAGACGGAGATCATGAAGAGGACGACCCGGTTTTACAAGAGGCACTGCATTTCCACCTTCAGCATCAATCACAGCGACGAGATGTGCGAAGAGATGGGCACTACTAGCTGGCGTAAACCCAGTTGGTTCTGTGAAGCTTTCAGCCCGTACGGCAGCAGCGACTACACTGAACCAAATGAAAAGGAAGAAAATGAGAGGGAGAAGAACAAATGACTACGCAGGGGAAAAAATTTAAATTAAATGTTGCAAGTCAAGCAGATTATGTAATTAAATGCTCATTGGAAATAAATAATACGATGGATGATTTTCGGTCTTCGCCTCAGCCTTTGACTGCGGTGTGATGAAATAAAACGAAGTCGGCTACCACAGATTGTAATCGGGTCAAGAGCAAAGAAGATATGGTTCCGGTCAACTCATTGACGGGTCTCAATCAACGCCGGTCAGGGATGAGGTTTATCGATCGGGGCACGGGACCGCCTTAAGAAAGACATGGGTCCCGCGCCCTATTTTAAAAAAAAATACAACTTTGAACAAAAAATTAAAGGCCTCGAGTCAACTCTCACCAAGAGATCCAAGTCATCGAGTAGCGTTGACCTTTCATGGGTAGAGAGCATGTGGTGAACTCGCTGGTGCACCACCAAGCAGACTCCGCCACGCTGATCCTGTGGCTCAGGGCATTTCGTCCCGGGAAACGCGAGAAAGAACGTACCCCTGTTCTTCACCGAGGAAAATGACCGTTTACCGATGGCTCAGGGCATTTCGTCGCGGAAGAGCTGAATTTTCATGGAATCGATTGAAGTTTGACAGTTTCGGCGATATGAAAGAAAAAGATGGAAGAAAACATGGGCAAAAACCAATGGAGGACACACCTGTTCCGAGTGACACAAGTCGGATCGCACACCAATTCCCTTTCGATCTACTCTGCGAAAATTCTGTGGCCCTGTGTTTTTCTCCGCATGTTTGTAGGACCTCCACCAAGGATAATGTGTAAGATCCAACCCTATACTTTCTCGTTTGTCGAGAATTCATATTCCACGTGGCCATCAGAAAAACTTAGAAAACAGAAATAACGAGGAAATGAATCGAAAAAAAAAAACGAACTTAAAAGTTTCTTTTGCTTCCGGAGGCAGCTGTCTCGTGCATTGGTGGCGAAGTCTGCCCCCGAAAAAAACTCGTGGCCGCCGGAATCAGGCTAAGAATAAAGGGGCCGCCAGTCGGCCAATTCCTACTCCATTTTCTCTGTTTAGCGCCGATTAGTTGACGCTCTCCATTAGAGCAGCTACGTCATCTTGCTTGCAGCCGTGAAACGCAAGTGCGTGTCCCCCGAGCCTAATCTTCCTTCCCCATATTCCTCCCGATCATGTACTGTTTCTTTGATATTTCTTTTTTTAACTTCTTTAATTTCTTTTTAATTCCTCCGCAGACTGGTATCAGAGATCGGCTTGGTTTGTATCAGGCCCGTCTTCTACGCGGGCTAACCAAAGTTCGCCAGGGATCATCGGGTTCAATTTATTTCGAAGTCGAATTGCCGGATCATTCGGTTGCGCCGTATCTTACCTCTAAACGAGAAAGAGAAACCCTGACAGTCTGACTTTCGACATCGGAGAGAAATTTAAAGGTTAGTTCGACGGGACTTCCGAATATTTAAAGTTTAATTCTAATTACAGTTTCATTTCCCATGTATTTCACGTTTTTATTCGACTGGATGAAATTACCAGGGAGGGAAAAGCCAGAGTTTCCTCTGAGCTCTCGCACACTACTTATCATTTTGATTTTTAGAATCGCTCTGAAGATTTTTAAAAACGAAAAGTTTATCCAGCAGAAAACACTGAAATTGAAAAGTAGTTTTCTCCCTCAAACACTTCTGAAATTTAATAGTTTATCAAGATTTTATGTTATAATCTTAAAAGCATCTATAGTAGGATTTTGAACATAAAATCTTGCAATTCATTAGAATAAGCTTGTAATTTTTGAATTATTATTAATGACTGAGAGGTATTACAGTTATTTTACATGACTGAGAATTGATCGTTCTGAAAAAAAAGGTCGAGTGCAGAACCAAATAGTTGCGAAATTTCAAGAAATTATTTGCATTCGTGGTCCAACAAGATTTGAAGTTATTTTTTCAGTGTCCTCTGACTGGCATGCTCTAGAATTGAAAAGTATTAAGCTTTTCTAAAGCCTCGAGTGAAAAATTACCCGAAAAACCCATATTTAAATTTTTTTATTGTTGCCATGTTATGCAGAATGAGACATTACTGAATGATTATGATAATTTTTGCTGTCTGGATGCGAGCATATGTGATGCATGCTGACATATGTGAGCATTTATCGAGTTTTTCGACAAAGACAACACATGATGTTGCCTTGGGGATGCTCGACGAAGGAAACGAGAAATTATGTCGCATTCTTGAGAAGGACGACTAAGCTTTAAAACTTAGGAATCAAATTGAACTAGACTAATATAGAGTAAAATGGAAAAAGCTGCTCATAGCACATGTGGAGAAAACATCAGGAACGTATTTTGAAGGGTGCTTGATCACCTTTTTTTTTCCTGATGATAGGGTAAGAGATATTTCTCCTGCTTCGAGTTTTATGAGGCTTATTGCCTTCCTAATTCTGTCTTCCATCGCTACAGAAAGGGTTAGAACGTCACCAACCACGATTTCTAAATGTTCATCATTTCTGATGATTGGCCACCGATCAATTAGGCCACTTGCTCGCCAGTACCATACTGCTTCAAACAAAAGACAGGGGAAGTCTCTGAGAGAGACCGAGAGAAAAGAAAGTAGGGGAGGGTCAGAGAAGTAAGAGAAGGGAGAGCAAGATTAGGAACATAAGAGGGAGAGAGGGAGAGACATTGACAGCGGGACTGAAAGATAAGAGTTTGGAGACGGAGAGGGAGAGAGGGAGAAACAAAAGTTTTGCGAAGGAGAGGAAGAGAGTAAAATACAATTTGGAAGAGGGAGAAAGGCAAGGAAAAAAACGAGAGGAGAAAACGGGCGGAGAAAGTAAGGACTAATGAGAGAAAGAGAGAGTAATCCGGATGGAAGGGCAGGTTTGATATATGCTGTTCGTGGTAAGATTGTATGAAACGTGGGTCAGAAAAGGGTCCTCTTTCTACAGCTCACGGTTAGCGTAGAAAGCGAAGAAAAATCATGCAAAACTAGGACAAACAGGGTGGCCACAAGATCGTTTTCATTCTCGATGAGCATTGATAGCTCATTTGGTTTCCTAGTTTTGAACAAGAATCATGACGGTGCCAAAAGAGGGAAAAACGGGACCCCAAGATTTGCTCTTGTGCCTAAAAGGGAAAAAAGAAAGAAAAGGAAAAACAAGAACAATACAATTCGAAAAAAAGGACCCTAATTTTTTTGACATTCATGAAAGCGCAGTTTATCAAAAACGTAATTTTTTAATTCACAAAGTCTTACAACAGTATCTCAACCTTCTGGTCCCCTCGGCTTCCAGGGTTTCTGGCTGAGTTCCAGTCACTGCGTCTGCTAGATACCCCAGAAAATCCTAATACGCCTGAAAAGGAAAAAAAAGAAAAGAAATGAAGCAAAAGATTGTATTGGTACCTAAAAGAAAACAATACAATTCAAAAATCATTAATTCTGATGTTTTTTTCATGCACGAATGATAATCATGACAGTGCGGTCTATCAAAAAAATAATTTTGAACCTTCACAGTCCTACTCTAGTATCTCTCAATCTTCTGATTTCCCTCAGCTACCAGGGATTCTGCCTGAGCTTCAGCCACAGCGTCTCCAAGTTGCTACTGCTCCCTGCACTTCTAGACAGTATATTAATCATATTTGATGAGCTAATCCCGCCGAACAAGCAATAATTTGGATCCCATTATCCTAATTCCGATTGTATCCCGCTGCTCTCTCGTCACTTCCTCCCTCGATAGTCTTAAAATCCTCAACTTTTTACGCTAAAATCTCTAGTACTTCGAATCATTTTTGCTGAAATGTGATACTGTTGCAAGCAGGAGGTTTTTGGATCGACCCATCTTCTTTGCGTTTCGATTCAACTTGGATTTGATACTAAAGGTCAACTACATGAGAGACGAACAATGAAGCACGTCTCTGACTTGATCGGGTAGCTCAAGGATTAGGTCAAATTTCGTGTCCAAGATTTATATTAAAACTTGCCAAAATCATGACGAATGATTCCTACACGGGTCAAACCAAAAAGACAATTTCTCTGTTTGGTAGAAGGATCATATGGAAAGCTCAAGCAGATTTACTGAAACTTCTAAACTATCATAACGGAGGCCAGAGTAGCACCTTTTGATAAATTTTTATGAGAACAAAGAGAGACAGAGAAACGGAGAAAGAGAGAAAAAAAGAGTATTGGTGAGAGAGACCACATCTTACCAAGGCTACGAAGATGAAACTCGTAGAACTCGATGTTACGCCTTATCTTCTGTTCCAACAACACTTACTTCCGTGAAAATGGGAGCTTTCAGTGTTCTTTATGTTTACCATCTTCACCATTTCATTCATGAAGTATACTCTCCCATGCATCCGCGTCCATGACAATGGCCACGCGAGAGATAGATCCGTTGGGAGAGTAAAACAAGGCCTCCATTCGTTCCATTGTCCGGTCTTGCAACTTTTCGCCGAAAGCTTTGTTCCATAGATCGTTGTATTCTGCAGAGATATCAGGGAGGGAAGGGGTTTGGATTACACTAAGAACTTCATCTTTTTCTCATTATTCCTCTCCTGGCATCCATATATTTCTCCTCCACTACCATCAATTTCCATACACGCATTGCATCACTCTTCTTTCTCCTAGCCTTCACACATCCAATATCGCACCCACTGAGACTGTTCGTCGATCATCAGATACATTATCCTTCCACTGTTCGAACTACACTTTTCTCTTTGGTGATATATTAGTACAGAGAGAGAAATCAAACAAAAGTCTGAAAGACGAAAAAGCAAATGTTCTTGAATATTTGCTTCGATCGAAATAGATAGTCAAACTCATAAAACGACTCCGAGCTAGAGGTGCCTCAGCTGATTTTTCCATGAACGGGCATGTAATCACTCGGAAGCAGTCACAGCCAATCGAATATACGATAATCTAGCCACCCATACACAACTCCCTGCCACTAAAAAACTGATTATAGCACATCTGATGTTGATCTCAATCGTTATCGTAGAAATAACTCCTAATCCAGCTTTCGATATCTGAAATTTTGCCAGGGAAGAATAATGAGGACTACGAAGATACACTTCTGGCCCTCAGAGAACATTTTCGGTCGGATTTCGCGCATCTTAAATTTCCTTCCCAGGATAAAACGCGATCAGATGGCTTTCGAGTCTTAGAGCGGCAAGCAATTAGGACGTTAGATCGACCTACAGCTTCCATTTGCCTGGGCCCCTCCTTCCCACGTTCAAGATTTTAAATGCCTGGCATCGCGCGGGTAGCGTCTCAACTGCGAAACCCTAGAAGCGAACGTGCCTGTCTCATCCTCGGAGGAAGTGGATCATTGACAGATGAATCGGGAGAGTAGAAGAACTAAGAGTTGGGTTCATTTCATCGAATCCATGAAAATCTCACAGGTTCCACGAGAGAGAAGGAAATGAAGGGTAAAAATCTAGGGCTTCATGGAGGACTCACCGATTGACATCACCCTGATGCCCATTGGTCGTCGCCACCGGCACCCATGCGCACCAATCCTTTTCGAAATCCTTTGCGGATATCACCAGAACTTATATGCGCACTGGAGATCGAACCCTCGGCTACACTTAGCTACACTGGAGATCGAACCCTCGGCTTTCTCGTTTCTCGAGATGTCGTACAGAGGCAGTTGAACGTAGCGCACGTCAATTCAATGTTCCCACTCTCACTCACTATTGGAAGAAAAACTGAAAAAAAGGGAAATAAGGACGAAGGTAACGAAAAGTGAAAATCTAAACTTGGGAGCAAGCAAGTCGCTTTTGTAGATTTGCGGGTCCGACTTGAGGGGGCATT
The DNA here is from genome assembly GCA_024174645.1 of Lemna minuta. NCBI lineage: Eukaryota > Viridiplantae > Streptophyta > Magnoliopsida > Alismatales > Araceae > Lemna > Lemna minuta. The sequence goes on along the minus strand of CM044104.1, from coordinate 1,867,633 downwards.
CAATCCAGCAGAGTTCTGTAAATTTGCGAGTCAAAACCGGCGTACGGCGGAGATTATTTTTCTGGAAGGATCACCTGTTTGTCGTCTGTTTTGGTAGAAAAATCAGCGCTCTGTTTGGGAGTGACCGGGTGAGAGGGGGTCTCACTAGCGGAGACGGGGGTCCACCGCCAGCTGTCTGGACATGGCCGCCGAAGATAAGGTCGAGCGCGGCAGCAACCGCGGAATGCCCAGACCCGGCCTTCCATTACAATTCTTCTGTGCACCAGTTTATCATACCGGAGCCAGCCATCTGCTAGTAGTCAGGACGGAGTGCAATTTGATAAACAACGAATACGCAGTGAAATTTGAAGACTAGACTGCGAAATTGCCAAAATGCCCATGTTGTGATAGATTGAGGAAATACCATTATTGGTTAAGTTTTTAACTTTTTCAATTTAATAAGAGATATTTTTTCAATATTCACACATGTGACCACTCAAGCAGCTGTTATCTTACTTTTGAAGAGGATTATTTACTTATCTTGTGTGCAAAAAATACAATATTTTCTTTTATGCATGTAAATAACTTGAATTTATTACTTCTATTTACATGTTATTAACTTATTTGATCAAATAATCAATATCATCATATTGTAGCATTGTCACCAGCACCATGCCATTTAGCCTATGCTAGGAAAATTGAATTCAGACTAGGCTAGTAGACCTGACCGTGCACGAAATACTAAAGGTGAATCTAGGGAATGGATATCCTATAGCGATCTATGATGATGAGATGACCTACCAATGCCTACAAACAACCGCCCTTCCCGTACGTCGTCTTCGAAAACTCCTGGGGTGCGCCGAGTAGTGTCAGTCGGGGAGTCCTCTAGGTCCACCTCCTCGCGGGCGGTGGGCCTCGAGTCGTCGAGGGGAGCTTGACAATCAACCCGATGGATCTGGACCACGGTCTCAATCCACTCGAGTCATCCTCTCAATTGACCTAAACTAGGTCCCGACGGCGATGGAAACAAGTGCGGGAAGTACTGAAAGCAATAAAAGACTTTAAACTAAGGAGAAGGGGACATGTGCCTAACCTGCGGGGCGCGATCCCGGTCGGTCGTGTCAAGGGAGGCCATTCGTACGTAGCACGGACGGTAAGCAGAAGAAGGTCGGGGCAGGCGACGTCGTGGAATGGCGAAGTCCTTGGTGCGGAGGGATAGCAGCGACCGTGGAGTAGAACGCGAGGGTGCGACCGTCGGCCGGATGGGGGTTCGGCTTGGGCCGGGAGCAAAAGCGACCTGGGCAAGGTGCGGTTGCGGCCTGGGCCTGGTGCGGGTGAGGCCTGGGCCGAGCGCGGCTAGAGGCGGGGCTCGGCCATGGCCTAGGGTAGGGAACAGAAGCAGCTCGAGACCGGGGAGTGGGCACGGCTTGGGACGAGGACGCAGCTTGGGGCAGCGCGGAGAAGGTCAGGATGGTGTGGACAAGCTGCAGAGGCTAAACGCGGGTCGTGTCGGCGCGAACAAGCCAAGGACAATGCAAGGCAAGCAAGGGCGGCGCAGGCAGGCCGCGGTGGCACAGAGCAGACTAGGACGACACATAGCAGTCCTGGGCGGCACGGACGGGACGCGGCAGCACAGGGCATGTCGCGATGGTGTTGGGCAGTCCACGATGGCGCAGGGCAGATCAGGGTAGCGCGCACGGGGCGCGGCGGCACCGATCAAGCTTGGACGACGCGGGGCAACCTGAATTAGCGTGGATGGGGCGCGGTGGCACAAGGCAGGCCGTGACGGTGCGGGGCAGTCCAGGACGGTGCGGATGGGGCACGGTGGCACAGGGCAGGCCGTGACGGTGTAGTCCAAGACGGTGCGGATGGGGCGTGGCAGCGCGCACAGGATGCACGGGTGACTCACAGATCGGTTCGCAGGCGGCGTGCGGGCGGCGCGCATGCGACACATAGGGCGGCGCTCGGGTGGCGTGCAGGGCAGTGCGCAGACAGCGCGCGACCGGCGCTTAGGGCGGCGCGTGGACCGAGCGCTGAGCGGCGCGCAAGACGCAGCGCGCGGGCGACGTGTTGGGTGGTGCCAGGGTGGCGCGGAGGGCGACGCGCAGGGCGGCACGCAAGCGGTGCGCAGGGCAACACGCAAGTGGTGTGTAGGGCGGCGTTCAGGTGATGTGTAGGGCGACGCGAGGGCGACGCGCAAGGCGGGCGTGCAGGCGGCGCGCAGCCGGCACGTAGGGCGGCGCTCGGGTGGCGTGCAGGGCAGTGCGCAAACGGCGTGCGACCGGCGCTTAGGGTGGCCCGTGGACTGAGCACGAGCGGCGCGCAAGACGGCGCGTAGGGCAGCGCGCGGCGACGTGTTGGGCGGGTGCCAAGGTGGCGCGTAAGGCGACGCGCAAGCGGTGCTCAGGGCGACACGCAAGCGGTGCGTAGGGCAGCGCGCAGGTGATGCGCAGGGCGACGCGAGGGCAACGCGCAAGGCGGGCCGCGGGCGACGCTCAAAGCAACAAGAGGGCGACGCGCAAGGCGGCGTGCGGGAGGCGCGCAGGGCGGTTCGCATGGCAGCGCGCAGGGTGGAGTGGGGTTGTGCGCGGGCGGCACGCAGGCGATGCCGGTCACGTGGAATGCGGCGGCCGGACTTGGGGTCGGCAGGGGCAGTAGCGGCATCAGCGGTGATGGCGGTGGCGACGGCACGGGAGGGTGCGGCGATGCCAGTGACGGCGATGTATGTGGCTACGTTGACGTGACCGAGGAAAGGGGAGCGGCGGCCAGGGTGGCAGCGGCAGTGAGGGCAGCAGCGGCGAGGGAAGTGGATGTGGCGGTTGGTCTCCTTCCTCGGTCTTCCTTGAGCAGTCACTCGAGAGGGATTTCACTCCTTTCTTTCATCAAATGACGGTTAGGGTTTGGGGGGAGGGGGTTGCTTCCCCTCTTATAGAGCCCAAGATGGGCCGAGAGGGGAAAGGGCGCACTTGAGGCTCACGACCCCAAAGCCTTACATAATCATCATAATAATAAAAGATCCACAAACGAGGAGAGATGGAGATAAAAGAGGGCTTGCTAAAATACGTGCGGGCCAATAAAGTTCAAAATGAGGAAAGAAGATAGATCCACGCACGCGAGCTTGGAGTAGGGGCAAGACGAAGTCCTCAAGCGGTGTAGCGGAACTCGGCATCATTCGTCTTCGCCTATCGTGGGGGTTGGACGCGCGTGGGTGTTGGCTCCTCCGGCGTTGTGGTATCGTGCCTTCGTGGCGACGGGGGTCGTACGCCACCAAAAATACATCATTTAAGGTTAATTTAATGGGTACAAAGATGTAACCTTTTATGGCCCAATGTATCAAATATAATCTTTTTTTTTATTGAATTTATGGATAAGAACTAGCACAAATCAATTGTGAACAAATAAAAGAAGAAGTAGGATAAAAATGCCAAGTCATTAACCAATTTGACTTTCTTCGCCGAATCATTGGATTTTCCTCGGTAAAACTATATTTTTTTTCTTCATTATTATTTTAAATGCACAAAAACATATTTAATTGATTTCCTCATTGAATGGAGAAAATATCAGAGAGCAAAGATTTATGCTTTGTGAGATATGAATTTTCCAAGGTGTACAAAATTTTTGAACGTACTTTATTTCTACGATTGCCAATTGATTTCCAAGGTGCACATTTATCCAACAATATAAATGTGATGGGTCCCGCAACAGCATTGATGTGGTAGGTTGCCAATGATCCACTGCAGCAAACAACACCACTAGTGTGGTGCATATGTGGTGTCACTTGGCGCCCGGGTTTTGCAAGTACACCGGGAGATAATTGCCTCTTTGAGGACTTTTAAAACTCATTTATTAGTCTAGCTTATATCTAGTTTGATTTTTAGATATTATGTTTTAGGTGAGAACAAAGTGAGCACAGTGTGGTAGCTCAAAAATCGTTGTATGTCCCTCAGCGTAGCTCAAGACAAAGCACTAACTTCCATCATCAGTTACTTGCATGGGCTGTGCCACACATCTTGATTGGATCTCTTTTCATCTTAAAAAGGATCAGTTCTATATGTAACCATTCATTATATCTAAATACATCCCTTGAAGACTTGGTCAAGCATAATCTAAAGAGACGTGGCATACGCAATCACAAGAAAAAATCTCACATCATAATATTTCATTAAATTATTTTACAAAATAATCATCTATTAGAAAGATTAATTATGGATATGATCCACTTCAAAACCCTTCATTAAATAATTTTTACCGTACTAGAAGTTCACTTGAAAAATAGTAATTTTTCAAACATATCTTAATACTATTTTGAGTCACTGAAAAGACCCAACCCTTTTTCAAAGGATTTTATACCATGATAATATTTTTTATTATATTCATATTAGATATAGAAAATCTCAATTTCAAATTCAACTTATATAATTTGTTTCAATTAATTTAGGAACAAAAGAGGGAGTAATATAAGAGTTGGCAATCAATTTGATGCAATAATTTTTTTTTGTAATTTTCTTCAATTTTCATGACATTTATACAAAAAATGAGCCCATGCACTAACATGGTGGTGCCTCCCTATAGAAGAATGCCATTAAGCTACTATGTGTAGTGTTTGCCCAAGCAGCACCCACTCAAAGCACAACAGAGTACATTTTAGTGGGGACAATGGGGAGTGACAAACTCGATTTGTGCGGTCATTGAAAACACATGGTGACGAGTTAAAAAATGTCCAAACTTGGTTTAAATTAAGATCAATTTAAGTATAAGTAGTGAGAATGTGTCAAATCCATGCAGAGTTAGAAAAGACATTTGAGATGTTTTAGATTTCGATCAAATTTTGTAGTGAAATGAGATGAGAAATCAAGAAATATTACATATTTTGGAAAGAAATTTGATAGATCTTTGCAAAGAATCAAGAATGTTGCAAATCTAATTTAATTTAAAGGCAAAAACAAAGAGAAAGTGATGAAAAACATAAAATCCTCTTAAACAAAAATTCAAACTTGAAATCTAGGGCAAAATGATGAAAGATTAATGAATTACAAATCAACTAATCCAAAACACCCAAGTAAATAACCAATTAGTTTTCGGATCAAGGCTTTTTGTATAGATCTATTCTTGGCAAAAATTTGGAATTCAAGTTGTAACTACTTACAATTCTTGAAACAAAGTCTTGATTTCAAATGCTCAAAATATGCATAAGTGAATGTAAAACACTTACTAAATCAAGAGATTTAAAGAAAAAATTTTCCTCAGGCTCAAACAATGGAGAATCTCCCATAATGCCTCTATCATAAAAGAGAGAGAAAACATGTCAATGAGGATTTGTGCCAAGCTATCAAATAGCCATCTTAGATGCAATTCGCTGTAAAGAGTAAAGGAAAATAGGCAAAATGAAAACCTTGATGATATCAATTCATCACACCTAGATGAAGTGTCACCTAATGTGTGCAATCAGATCTCAATCCAAAGTGGTTACCATTTTGCAAATTTTTACTTCAATAAATTCCAAAAAATTCTCTAAAAACTTTGAAAAATCATATATTTCAACATAAAACTCCTTTTTCATCTAAATTTTCTCTGTTCAATTAAAAACATAATAATTTATCATTCTTTGTCATTTAATTTAAAAAATATCAAGAAAAAAAATATGTGCTAGTAAAATTCACTAAATTCAATAGAAAAGTAGGTCACTTTCTAATTTGGAACAAATTAGAAAAATCAAAATTTTGTAAGGGGATGTGTAGGAGATGGTGTTTTAATTGAGGGATGTTGTGAATTCACAAGATTGGTGATTGATAACATGCAAATTAATGTAGTTACATCATGCATTTTGATAACAAGCAAAAATATGCTCTAAACCATCCTTTTATTTGCATTTTGATCATTCAAAGTTTGAAATCAACAATTATTTTGCATGTTATCATGATGTTTTGCCTGAAATTAACCCTTTCATTGCACTTTAACCAGGAATAGTTAATTACAAATAATTAGAGCTGCTATGAGACATTTTAAATAATAATTACTCTCAGAAATAAATACCTCATTAGCAATTTTTGGACAGGATAATTCATATTATTTTAGCATTTACTTTAAATGAAGCATATTATTTTCTTTTTCAGCAATTAACACCTTCATTTAAGTCTTTTAAATGCAATTCATTTTATTAATGCCCTTAATGGGCTTATTGTTACTAATGAATTTTCGGAGCACTGTTGGACATGATTTATATGTGAATCGTGTGAGCCAATCACACGACGAAGAGGAAACATGGGTGTACAGCGATGTGTACACAATCAACCTATGTCTTACCTGTTGAGTACGAGCATCAAGACACGCGAGTTATCCTCCACCAATCACATGGAGGAAGCCTGAGTACAAGCAGTCCCATCGTACAACATAGACGTGCGTGTGGAGCGACGCGTATCAAGATCTATAACAAATTTTCAAGTTGGAGGGATCACGATTTCAGGAAGCATAAAGAAGAAGGGAGGAAGCGGCGTTAGGTTCATTCTTGATTTCCCGCCCGAAGAAGTTCGGCCAGGAGGACACATCGGGAAAGAAGATCCATTCGTAGGTTTGTAAACATCGAAACTGATTTCATTTCTTGTTTTCTATTCACACATTCCTGTTCGCGTGAATAGATTTGGTTACGACGGATTTGTTTTTAGTTTTGTTCTTTCAGTTTTTTTCCTTTTCTTTCATTTCAGTTTTTCTGATTAGAGTGATTCCTTAGATTTAATCTTTTGTTATTTGATTGTCTGTAAGTTTTTTTTGTTCTCAGAATTTTTGTTTAGGTTTGAAATCAGTAAGTCCGAGAGTAGATTTCAGTTTAATCTGAATTGAATCTCTAATTCTTTCTATTCTCTTCGTATGTTGACTGTTTGGACGTGCTATGGATAAGCTTCTGTTGCTGTATTAGATTAATCGGTGAATAAATTCTAGATTAAATTTGAATCTAATTCTGTTTGTTCTTGAATTCTTGAATACTGTTTTTCTCAGAAGGAAATATATTCGCATAGGTTAAATAAAGATGGATTTTTATGAGGTAATCTGATTTCTGTCGTGGCCTATCTTGGAAATTGAAATGTTAGTTTTAATTCCATCGGTTACAACTTTCTGCTCCTCTCTGCAGTAGTAAAATTTCTTGCTGTAGTCTACTCGAGAAATTAAAATCTCAATTTGAAAATCTGTCAGTTAGATCTCCTGTTGACTAATCATGTCAATTACAACAGTCAAGGACAATCTAGATGTGAATCCGTAATCCTCTAGGGTACTGAATATTCCACATGCTAAATTCTCTAATTCTCTATGTCAAGAAAAACTTTTATACCTAGTCTCCTAGGTAAGGTCAAGTTCCAAATTTGCTAAAGACAATTATGCATACATGAGAGACTTAGTAGTGACAAAATGAAACAAAGTATGATGCAAAAGACATAGAATTAGAGCTTCTGCTTAAGAGGAATATTAATACATATCAGCAATGTTTTCTGAAGAGAGTCTAGCAGAAGATTCAATTTTCTGGACGAAGTTTAGATAAATAAAAAAATTAATATCAGTATATTGATATAAAAAAATTAGACTTGAAAAAGAAAATCTATAGTGATGAAATTTGATTTGGAGCATTAAAATTGTACTTTCAATGTCTTGTTTTTTTCTTCTTTTCACATCATTGCAATTCTTGTCATAAAATTGCAATTCAGTGAAGATTAAAAGGAAGATAACTGCAATACTTTTCATATAATTGTCTGGTTGCTCCGCATTTTGTAACATAAACATAAAGTCTATTTTGAATACATAAAAAAATAGGAAATATTGGTGCAACCTCCCTTGGATTCGACCCCTCACTATTCCACTTATTTTTAGATATTTGTAATTGTTAAAGGGAAATTCTTTTATATACATTTTATTGATTAAGTCTGAGAGAAAGCACTACGACGCATCACATCCTCTATTTTTTGGACTTATCACATTTTATGCCTTTATTTTTATGAAAATGATCATAAATGCTTGTGTCATGAATCAAAATGACAATTTCTATGTTGAAATGGATATTCTTGATATTTCATCATGTGATCACATTTTATAAGAATTTTGTGACATTAATTCATTAAGAAAATAATTTAATAGCTCATAAAAATGAACTTTTATGTAATATGTATTTAAAATGTACTATTTACATGAAAATATTTTCAAATGCATGCTTGAAAGTCTCGATAAGGTGGTGATTTAACCTTGGGGGGGGGGTGAATTAGGTTTATGTGTTACTCATTTGTTTTCTACTTCTCTTCTACTTATGATTTGTTGGTTTAGCACTCACTTCTCATCCTCACTATGCACCAAGGATTATTATACTGGTTGGGGGCCTAACGTCCCTTAGGCCAGTCCTGAGTACTGTCGACTCGGAGCCTCAATCCTCACCAAAAGAAACCTAATCCTCTCACTCTTCAAATGGTGAAGGACAATGTTCAATACAAGGGTTTAGGTCTGCCCCTAGTGGAAACCCTAACACTTACCTTTAACTGACCCTACAACACTACCCTCTAGGCCTCGACCTCCTCGGCTCCTGGATGCCCTGACTCTCTCAGGCCGATAACCACACAATCGTGTGTCCCTTCATGCCCTATCGTACCTCTCCCTGCTAGTACTGCTGACCTTCGGTAAAGTGAGACCTCGTCTTCAAGCTCCACATGGTCTTCTCGCTCCCCAAGTCTTGACTCCTTCTCATCTCAACTAATGAGACACTCGCGATCTCCGTGTGTATGAATGCAAGAGTATGTTTATCCAAATGCTGCTAGCTATATGAGATGATGATGGCAAATAAGTGAGAATGAATTCAAGAATAAGTGAGACACACAAGACAACAACTACCAAAATTGATTTTCTGACCTAGGGTTGACTTTTTGATCAAGGTTGATTTTCTTATCAAGGTTGACTTTCTAACTTAGGGTTGACTTTTAGATCAGGGTTGACTTTCTAACTTTGGGTTGACTCTTAGATTAGGGCTGACTTATGATCAAGGTTGACTTTTTTTATCAAGGTTGACTCTGATTAAATGGGTTGATACAATGCAGAAAGAACAAACTTGTCACTGTAAATGGACTAAGCAATAACCCAAATAAATAATATATCAGGTGAAGTACTTGAATGAGGTAGATTACGTACCTAATAGTCTTGACTGCCAATCTAGAACACTAGAGTGTTAAGGAGATCACAAATGTATAAAATGTAGAGAAATGAACAATAAATAGCTGACTATAACTTACTGTAGCTTTGTCAAGATTATATTGCCCGTGATAACTGTATGGTAGTTTAAACAAACAGGTTATATAAATCAATAAACTTAACTTAATACAACCTGGCTTTTAATACAAAAATAAAATCAGAACACTTCGTGAGGTGAAATAAGAAATGTATGTATACCAAATACATGTTAAGTAATATTGCAGAACCAATATTGACAAAGTTTTAAGGATGATGAAATCGAGAGAATATTTTAACCCATGTGAGAGCCAAACCTGCATAGTGTATCCTTTAGGATTGATGCTCACATGCTTCAATTATTACCTACCTTATATGGGAGACTTAGTGAAGAGCCATAAAAATTTCTTAAGGAATTTACTAATATTAGAATGACTTATAACTATCCAGACATTTACCAATAACATTTGAAAATGAGAATTCTTTCTCTTTCATTGAAAGATAAAAGCAAAGAGTGGTTTAAATGAATAGAAAAAGAGTTTAATTCTTGGAGTGATATGGAAAAATATTTTTTAAGAAAATTCTATTCTTTTGGAACAACATATGCCCTTTGGAGAGTTATTAGAGAATTTACTCAAGGTAGTGGTACCCTTAGTGAAGCTTGGGAGAGGTTTATGTCACCAACTAGAAAATGTCTACATCATGGAATTCCCTCTTGGGAACTAGTTTAAACATTTTATAGAGGTTTAGATGATAATGAGAGAAACATGGTGGATGTAGGTAGTTGATGACCTTTGTAGAGACATATGTTGATGAGTCTATGAAGTTTATGGAAAGATTAGTAGAAAATTGAGCCTATTAGCAAAGTTTTTCTAACAATGGTGGGAATTCAGCGCCAAAACACGGGGGTCTCATCCATTTGAAAGTAGGAGAGATAGAGTACTAGATGGATAAAGTAGAAAGAGACATCGGTAAAATGGGAAAGGCTATGAAGGAGTTTACCAAAAAATTTAAATCTTTTTTGTAGATTTTTGAGGCCAAGCCTTCCACTTTTAAGGCTAAGAATAACTCTCACTCTTTTTCTCTTGTAGCTCAAGGAATGAAAATTTTGAGGACTCCTAATTGATGAGTGAGCAGGTTAATTCTTTTGGAAGAGCCAATGAAGTGCAAGGTAATTGGAATATGAGAGGGAACTTTGATGGCCCAAGTTGGAACAAAAGAGGGAGGAGCAGCATTCAGCCAAAATCTTTTGCATCTCAACCTTCTCAAACCTATCCTCACTACTCTAAAACTTTGTTTGTCAAAATTCTTCTAATGATCAAACTAAAAAAACTCTTAATGATCTTTTTAGGAACTTGAAGTGGGCATGAAAAATTAGGAAATGATAATTGAGTAGAAAAGCTCATTCATGAAAGAGATGAGGGTAGAGATGGTTTGAAGAGAAGACATGGGATGGAAGAATCTCAATCAATTACAAAGAATGAAAAGATGAAACATAAATTAGATCAAAACGTTCAATACATATACAACTCAAGTCAAATGTCAACTCTACCTCATGATAATCCTAAGAATATATGATTTATCGATAGTGATTTATTTTATTTTCAACCAATAAATGTAGCTCTCCACCCAATGATTTACCTTAGGGGAGAAGGGGATATGAATGAAATTTCAAAGCTAAGGAATCAAAAGACTTTACTTGACCCATATGAACCTACATTAGAAGAAAGTCTTGCAGGAGAAGTAGAAGACAATTATGGGAATGAGGAATGCCAAGAAAATAATAAAGAATCAAAATTATTAAACCCAAATCCCAAAGATTATATTCCACCCATCCCTTTTCTTGGTGCTTTAAAAGCATCTAGAGAAAAATATAATGATTCCCATCATTTAAATGTTTTCAAAGAGGCCACCATCACTATTCCTCTAACTGGAGCTATCCAAAACATTCCATATTCCAAATTTGTGAAAGACCTTAGTACACAGCCAAGGAAACCAAAGAGGCTTCATTGTTTCGAAAGAGTTAATTCCATCCTATTGAATGAAATACTTTGGAAAAAGAGAGACCTGCGAGCTCCATTGATTAAAAATGAAATTGAAGGAATGATATTTGATACGTCTCTTTTAGATTATGGAGCTAGTGTAAATTTTTTACCAAAAGTTCCTTTTGATCAACTTAGATTTGGAATTTTAAAGCCCCATATTTTAGAGTTGCAATTAGTGGATGGGTCAATTAGAGAACCTTATGGCGTGTTAGAGGATGTGATAATTAAGGCTGAAAATTTCCAATTTCTTGTTGATTTTATAGTAGTGGATATGAAAAGTTTAGGAAAATTGAGTCATGCACCTATTATTTTAGGTAGACTATTCCTAGCTACAAGAAAAACTATTACCCATTGGGATAAGGGAATAGTAGCACTAAGAGTTGGAAAAAACACAATTGAGTTACTGCTAGCCAATGAAATGAAATATCCTCAAGATTCTAGTGAGGGTGTAGTGAGAAAGTCGAGACCCTCTAGTTTGCCTTCATTTCAAGCAAAAAGTTGGTGGATGGTGCAGTCATGACAAGTGAAATCCTGGCAGTGTAGAAGAAAGAAATTTTGAAGTGGCTTAAAGGGGGTTTTATCTATGCCATTTTGGAGTCCATGGGTGAGTCATGTTCATGTCATTCCAAAAAAGAAAAGAAATTCCATATAGACAAATGACTAAGGTGAGGCAGTACAAACCCAAGTTGCATTAAGCTGGAGGGTGGGCATAGATAATAGGAAGCTAAAATTTGTTGCCAAAAAGGATCACTATCCTCTACCTTTCATTGGTCACATTCTTGAAAAACTATTTAGGTTAAATTTTTATTGTTTTCTTGATGATTATTCAAGATATAATTAAATAGGAATTCATTAAAATGATCAAGAGAAAACTACTTTCACTGATCTAGTTGGCACTTTTGCTTTCAAAAGAATGTCATTTAGTTTATGTAATGCACTGGCTGATTCCAAAGATGTATGAATGCTATGCTTTCAGATTTAGTGGGTGATTGTTTAGAAATTTTTATGGATGAGTAAGTTTTTGGATCATCCTTTAATTTATGTTTGGCTAATTTGGCTAAAGTCTTATAGATTTGCATGGAGAACAAGTTAATACTCAGCTAGGAAAAATTTCATTTCATGGTGGAGGAAGGAATAGTGTGAGGACATCACATCAACAAGAGGGGGTTAGAGGTAGACAAGGCAAATTTGGAAGTGACTGAGAACCGACGTCCTCCAACCACAATCAAGCAACTTAGAGGATTCCTCGGGCATGTTGGCTTCTATAGGAGATTAATCAAAGATCTTTACATAATCTCTAAAAAATTGGCCCATTTAGTTTCTAATAATTTAGATTTCAATTTAGAAGAAAATGAAAAAAAAATCTTATGTGCAAATTAAAGGAGATCTTATTAATACTCTAGTCATTTGAGCTCCTCATTGGACATCCCCTTTTTAACTAATGTGTTTGACTTTGTAATAGGTACAGTTCAAAGGATAGGCATGAAGCCAGTGGCCATCTCGCATTCTAGAAAGACCTTACGAAAAGCCTAAGTAAATTATTCAACAATTGAAAAGAATTTCTTGCGATTATATTTTCTTATAAAATTTTTGTTTCTACTTATTAGGTAATAAATTTAAATATTTTCCAATCATGGTACTCTAAAATTTTACTTACAAAACCTAAGCTACTGAGGTAGATTTTATTGATGCCAAAGTTTGATTTGGAAATCAACAATAGAAAATGTTTTAGCCAATCATCTTCCCAGATTATCCTTTGAGTTTTCCACTCCTATCTATGATATTTTCCCCGATGAACACATTTTAGAAACTAAAATCAAATCTCTACCATGGTGTATGCACACATAGTGAATTATCTTGTGACTAATTTAATTATATATGATTTGAATGTCATAATTGAAAGAAATTCTTTCTAGATATTTAATTTTATTTTTGTGAAGAACGGGAATTTTTTCATCTTGGAGTGGATCATATTTATAGAAGATGTATGCCCAAAGAAGAAAATTTGAGTATTTAAATTATGTCATTCTTATTTTTCTGGAGGAAATTATTTATCTAGAATTACTATTTTCAAGATTATTTTAATGTGGTTGATTTTGGCCAAAATTATTCAAAGGTCCCTATGAGTATTGTTCTAGTTGTTTGAAATGATGAATTGTGGTTAATGTCAAGAAGAATAATGGCGTGCCACTCCAACCCATTATTAAGGTAGATATATATGGGGAATTTATTTCATGGGTCCTTTCCCAAAATCTGATAGGTATGAATATATTTAAATGGCTATAGATTACATGTCTAGAAATCCCTATGATAAGAAATGATAAGAAAGTGGTCATCAAATTTATTCATAAAAAATTCTCTAGGTTTGGGTGCTTGAGAGCTATCATTAGTGATGGTGTAACACATTTTGATCTCTCTTGAAGAAAAAATGGAGTCCACCATAGGGGATTACTACACCCTATCATCCTCAATCTAATAGGCAACTTGAAGTGTCTAATAGAGAGATAAATAAAACCATGAAGAGAAGTATTAGGCCTGACGGAAAAAATTGGTGAACTAGACTTTATGATGCATTGTGGGCTCATGGACAACTCATAGAACACCATTAATAATGTCCCTGTTAACGATAGTTTTTAGGATAATGTGTCACCGACGACTAGACATTGAGCATAAGGCATTTTGGGCTATTAAAAAATTAACCTTTATTTATATGCAACTAGTAAGAATTATTTATTACAAATGCATGAGTTTTAGGAACTAAGGAATGTCCCCTTATAGAATAGTTTTTAGGAAAGTTTTTCACCTACCAATAGAAATTGAACATAAGGTATTTTGGGCTACTAAAAAACTTAACCTATAAGAGGCATTTATTACAGATGTCTGAGCTTCAAGAACCAAGGAATGAGGCATATGAGAAGTTTGCCACATTTAAAGCCAAAACGAAGAACTTTCACAACAAGAATTTAAATAGACATTGACAAAACGAATCTAAGAGGTCATTGAATACACGCGCATAAGCATCAAAATAATTACCAAAACCATCATTTTTTATGAAATAATCACAAATTTAATAGCAAAGTGGTGACTAAGGGTTGAATCCATGGAGAGTTAAGAGATTTTTGAGGTATCATTTGAAATTTAATCAAATCGGATGATGAAATGTGGTGAGAATTTAGGAAAATTAATATATCTGGAAAGAAGACTCAAATAACGAATCCACGAATAAAAAATCACAGAATTTGGATCAAGATTCGTGGAGAAATTGTCGAGTGAAGTAGATAGAAATTTTTGAACAAAAATTTACGAAAAACCGAAATTATAAATTGAAATAGACTAAATCTATGATTCGAAATTGAAATCTAATGTTATAGGAAGAAAGATTAGGATGAAAAATCGATTTCTAACCCAAGATAATGCTCGAATTGATCCAATTCCTCTCCGAATCAAAGGCTTTTCATTCACAACTTCGAAAACAATCGTTGACATTCAAGAGTCGAATTCTCCCTATTTTGTCAACAAAATCTCACTTTCAAATACTCTGTGGATGCAGAAATTGATCTAGAAGTGATTAGAAGCAAGAGATTCAAGGATTTTGGTGTCTAGACAGTTTGATTACTTGCAGAACCCAAGAATATTTTACATCGTCGAAGAACGTCTCACTTTAAAGGGCAAATTGAGCGTAACCGTCAGATGAAGCATTTAATCTTTGATGAAATTCAAGAGTGTGAATTGTTATGGTTAAGTCGTGGTTGTTGGATCAGAAATAGACCACTGAGATCTTGCCGCGTCGTGCGTAAAGAAGTAATGCGTGAAACACCATCCATTGGATCTTGATCTGATGCTCTAGATGCATTTTTATCGGTTTTAATCTCAGCCATTATAAATCCTCAAATTGATGGCTAAGATTAAATCACTTTAAAAAATGATTCACCGATGAATAAGATTGCTTTGGTATCCCCTGGTTTAAGTGATGATCAACGGTTTATCCTTAACGCGCGAATTGGATGCTCCTCGTGACACCACGTCACCTGCACGCATTTAAAACAAAACAAAGTCTCACATGGAAAAAATTAAAGCAAATGCGCATGTATATAAGTGGTGCTTGATTAAAAAGATAGCCAAAATCCTTAACAGGTTGCTTTTTCCTTGATTACACACATACGCACACACACAGACATGCACACACGCACACACACGCACACTCACACACACGCACATTTACACATGTGTGACACGTGGTGGTCTCATATGTTGCCACATGGTGCCGCGTTTTTGTGCGTGCCATGTCAGCACACGATAAACTAAATAATTTTTTAATGAATATAATTCAAAATAAGTCGAATTTAATTCATAAAAAATTTAGAAAAAAATTTCAAAAATCCCTTAACATTAGAAAATTCATATCTTTTAAAATATAACTCCAAATTAATCAAAATTTGTTTCATTGGATCAAAAATTAAATTATCTATCATTCTAAAAACAAAATTTAATAAATAACCAGAGAATAAATTTTTATTTCAATTGTCATGAATTAAAATATATTCTAGGCATTTCATGTATAAACATACATTTTCTTGGAAAGTCTTTTCATTTGAGATTTTGAAGGTGAGGACATAGAAGTTCTGCTCTAGTAGCATATCGATTACCGTTTGATGACCAAAACATCATGAGATCAAGATAAAACATGGGACATATTTGTAATGAATGACCTCTACAAGGCCGAGTATCTAACAAGCATAGAGGAAAAATAAGAGATTAAAGGGTTAAAATGCTATGGGTATGAATTGAGGGAGATTTTGAGTGAAGTTAAAGCAAATTTCCATCGCCTTTTTATGTTAGCCAAATTTGCTTAGTATGGGGATTCTTCGCTTCCAAAATTTCCCTAAAAACATGTTCATCGACTTGTAATAATTTCTTACTTATATCTTCCCTTTATTCATTACAGATCACTCTACCATTGCAATCGTATTAATTCTCTTACTACCCCTTTCCATCTTTACTCATGATAATCATACTCCTAAATGACTCCATCATTACACTTGCCCCCTCATTTTTTTGTCACATACCCTCGATGTCACATAAATTCCCTTCAAATTTTCTCAAGTATGACTTCTCATTCTTATTTGTTTCATGCTTCAATATTTTCAGCGTGTAAAAAAAATCCTCCATGTGCAAAGTCTCCATAATTGTCATTGTAAATCCTCTGTCATGTGCTAACCCCTCATTATTTCTCATGCCCTTGTCTCCTTAGTTTATGTGCATATATGAATCTAAGTCAAAAAGTAAAAGAAAAAAATCAAAAAAATCAAAAGAAAGAAAGATAAAGAATAATGACCTTTATTAGGGGGGATATTTCTTGCTCATTCTAGTTTCATTCTACTCTTTATCACTATCTTGTTATCATTCCATCATCTTTCACCCTTCACTCCAATTCTCGGGATATCATTTTCGGGATCATAGTTATAATAGTTGGCATCCTTCTTTGTTTATTTAAGCTATTTTTTTACACCTTAAGCCATGTAATCCCCTTAGTGCTTATAGCATCCTTTTTTTACATATTCGGCCACCTCACTCCTATACTACAAATTAGGAAATACTTTTGCAATGCATTGTTAATAAGATGAAGATGAGTTGGAGGAGTCTTGATGCACCAAGTAGCCACCAACCATGTGAATGAGTGATATGCACATTGAGGGGGCAAGGGATACATCTTTTCTTTCCCATAGCATCATACCCCAACATATGCTCAACCTCGATCACAATTTTGATGTAAGAAACATGAATTAATCGATAAGTGATAACATGCATATTTAACTCGTATTTTCATCATAATTAATTGCTATTAATGCTTAATTTCAGTCCATATGACACATGTTATCAACTTAAAATGAAATTTTCTTCAATTTAAGGCCAAATCACTTAATTCTATATT
This sequence comes from Lemna minuta, assembly GCA_024174645.1. Classification (NCBI taxonomy): domain Eukaryota; kingdom Viridiplantae; phylum Streptophyta; class Magnoliopsida; order Alismatales; family Araceae; genus Lemna; species Lemna minuta. The sequence continues at coordinate 1,850,485 of CM044104.1, read as the reverse complement.
TTTCATCAATTGAGCATTCTTATGTGTTTTAAGTGTGTTTGACCCTTTCAATGGTCAAACCACTTGTATTTGATCTAAATTTTTGTTTTTAAAATATTTTTGGATTTAAGTGATTGCATGAAGGTTTAAAAAGAAGAAGAAAAGAAGAAAAAAGGGGTTAAGAGTAAAAGAAGGAATTAACCTAGTTGACTCTAGAAAGTCAACTAGGAATTAATTCACTCATAATTTTATTTTGTCTAATTTTTTATTTCAGGGCATAATTTTGAAGAAGATTTGGTCTTGATCCAATGAAGAAAATTTCATGCAAAAAGGAGGTCTAGAAATGAAGTTATGAATTTTTTAAGATTAACCATTTTTCTGGATTATTCAAGATTTTTTTTGGCATTTTTTAGAAATAAAAAATCGCTAAAAGGGGGTTTATTAAGCACAGGACTTGCACGGTGTTGATGAGGCGATGCAGACACATGGCAGTGCCATCTGGGCTGACACGGACCCGCGTGGCGCTGACGTGGCGCGAAGGGCTAATTGGGCGAAGCTTATTGGGCCCACGAGCATAGCGGGCCCGAGTATTGGGTAGAGAGTATAAGGGGGGCATCATAAGGCCCATAGGGCGACGAGCAGGCTATAAGCCGTTCCTCCTCATAAAGGTGCCAAAGTTTCTCTTTTTCTTTCGTGTGGGACTAATGCATTTGTATTTTTTTCCCAGGCGATGTGGCAACGCGTGAAGCCTCAGATTAAAGCTCTCGAATAGGCGGGCCTTGATTTGGTGGATCCCCATCCACCAGATCGCGATCAAACACACTTGAAAATTTTGTAGCCATCGATCTCATTAGTGAGATCTAACGGCTGCGACTTAATCTCGCACTCGGTGAGTGACAGAGCGACACGTTGATAACATGCTAATTAGACATTATAATACATGATTATTAATGCATATTAAGGCATAAAAGATTTCATTCTTACGCATGTTATCATATTTATGAGTGTTTATCTATCATTCTATGAAAAAGTCATTATAATCTCAAAATACATTAATGTAGGGTTAATTATGAATTAAAATAATTTTTTAACCCATCTTTACTTGAGATTATAAGTAGTTTTTAGAGTTAAATAATGAGAGAAATCATTTTTTATAAACATTCATTTAATTTTCTAAAGTTTAAATCTTAAAGAAATGAATATATTTTTGAAATAGAAATTAAATCTCTTGTTATTTATTAAATTTGACTTTTTAGAATGATAGATAATTAAATATCTGATCAAATGAAAGAAAGTTGGATTAATTTGGAGTTATACTTTGAAAGTTATGAATTTTCTAATTTTTAGGGATTTTTCTGGATTTTTTCTGAATTTTTCTATATTTTTAAAGAATTTCAAAGGATTTTCCGGAATCAAAAATCAATTTTTCTAATTTAAATCGTTTTTTTAAGGTTATTTTTAGCACCCAGGTGACGTGGCGTGATCTCGATCATCCGATCGTGTCGCGATCAACGGCGGGGAGGCGACGTGGCAGCCTGTGAAGCGTCCGATCATGCAAGGATTTAAAGCCGTTGATCTTCACTTAAGTGAGGGGGGAGTTGATAACATGCATTTTATACATGAATTTACATGATTATTAATGCAAATAAAGTCATTAATTATTCCATTTATATGCATGTCATTATATTTTAAGCATATTTCTATCATTTTATGTAATTTCATTTTATGATCTTAAAACACCTCATTTTATGGATAATTATGCATAATTGAATAATATAATTTTAATCCTATATATATTTGAGATCATAGTTATGTTTTCATGATTAAATGATAAGAGAAAATATGTTTATTAACACTTATGAATTTTATATAAATTTATTTTATAAGATACATGAATGTCTTTATTTAATTAAAATTCATTCTTTTGTTATTTGAATATTTTGAATTTTTATAATGATAGATAATTCAATTTCTGATCCAAAAAAATAAATTTGAATTAATTTGGAGTTGTATTTTGAAAGTTATGATTTTTCTAATTTTTAGGAATTTATTTAACTCAATTTTCAATTTTAAAATGATTAAAAGAATAAAAAAAGGGGTTTTATTACCGTACGCTGACGTGGCAGAGCAAAGCAGCGTGGCGATGCATGGAAATGTGTTAGTGTGACACGGGGACACGTGTGTGTGACGTGTGTGCGTTACACGCATGTGTGTGCATCACACGTGTGAGTGGAATTATAAATGGGTTAGGAGCATCCGTAATCGGATTTAAGCTAACCCCTTAAATCCGTATATCTTATAAACCGATTAAATTCTTCAAATTATTCCGTGTGGGACTATTTTTGTTATTCTGATTTCAGGTGACGTGACAACTAGTGAGACATCGGATAGCATGATTTAATCATGTGCGTTGGATGTCACTTATTCAAGGGGTACGTGGCAACATCTTATGAGACATCGATTCGATTAAATCGCTTTTAATCTTAGCCATCCATCAAGGGAGTTATAACGGTCACAATTAATCGCAATCGATGGACCCCTCCACTTATCGCGATCGTCCGATGAAGATCCGACGGATGAATCAAAGCGACGCCTCCTCTCTCACGCGCGACGTGGACGCATCCGGATGCTCCATCGAAGATCGGACGGACGCGACTTAATCGCGTCGATTCTTTAGTCAACTCGTGATCTGGACCGTTGATTGCGATGTACCGACGCAGCCAATGGTTACGCCCAATTTCTTCGATAAATTAGAATACTTTTCGCGATGAAGAAACATTCTTGGATTTTTCGAGCAAATCGAACTGTCTACACTCCACAATCTGAGAGTCTTTTGATTTCTTACGCTTCTTGACTCATTTTTGCGTCCGATGAGTGTTTAAAATCAGATATTGATCAAGGGAGTGAGGAGAAATCACATCTTCAACGCCATCTTTGTCTTCGAAATCACGGAATGAATAGCCATGAATCAGGCGATTAATTGGATCATTTCGAGCACGACTTTGGGTTAGATTGCGTGTCTTCATCTTTATCTTTTGTCATTTACCATTAGATTTACATTTTGAACAATAGATTTAGTTTGATTTCAATTTAATTTTTGTTTTTAATCAAGTTTCACGATTGAATTTTCTCTCACTTTCTAACTTTGATTTCTCCGCGATTTTTTATTCAAATCACTCAATTTTTGATTCCGTGGATTCGCAATTGAGTTATCTTCCTTAAAATACTAAATTGCCTAAAAAATTATTGTCTGATTTGATCGAATTTTAAAGATATCTAAAAAATTTCCCTAATTCTCCATGGATTCGATCCTTATTTACCATTTTACCCTTCAATTCGTGAATTAATCTTTAAATTGGTAAGTTTGAATGTTGTTTTGACACGACATCGTGTGTATTCAACGACCGCACAATTCTGTTTGTCAGGGGTACGTGGCGAGATCCTATTCATCGAATTACGTTTTAATCTCAACCGTTGATCAAGAGGAGTTCTAACGGTCAAGATTAAACCGATAAAAAATGCATGAAGAGCGTCTGATCGCGATCCAACAGCGGACGTTACATGCATTTCTATAATGCTCGCAACGTGGCTTCATCACGGCCGTCGATCGAAGATCCAAAGGCCATTACTGAACGGTGATGATTCGCATCTGATGCGTTTCATCAGAGCCGTTGATCAAAGATCATGCGTTTCATTGGACGGTTATGCCCAAATTGCCTATAAATTGAGATGTTCTTCAAGATTGTAAAGCATTCGAGAGCAATTCTAGTAAATCAAACTGTTTAGACACCAAATCTCTTGAATCTCTTGATCCCAATCGCTTTGAGACTCATTTCCATGTCCACGGAGTGCTTAAGATCAAGATTTCGACGATCGACGAGGAAGAAATTGACGCTTGAACTCCATGAATCGTGATTTCTGAATTTTGATGAATAGCCTTGATTCTTGCGATTAATTGGATCAATTCAATCACAATTATGGGTTAGGGATCGTGTTTCATCCTAATCTATCTTCGTTTAGCATATAATTTCAATTTAGATTCGTAATTTGAGTTGATTTTGTTCTTATTTTTTTGTTATTTCATAATTTCTATTTTTGAAAAAATCTCCTCTATTCAATCTTCGATTTCTCCGCGAAATCAAAGTCAAATTCATTGATTTTTTATTCTGTGGATTCCTCTTTGAGTCCGATTTGATGAGTTGAATTGCCTAATTTTATCACCGATTCATCGTCCGATTTGATGAAATTCGAAGAGATGATCATAAGTTTCCCTAATTCCCTATGGATTCGACCCTTATTTACCATTATACCCCTCAATTTATGAATGATTCTTGAAATTAGTAAGTTTGGACTTTATTTTGACCCTTGATCATGTTTATTCAATGACCACTCGGTCTTGTCTCGTCACACGTGACCACTTGTAGACGCTTTAATGAAGATCAAACAGCGAAAATTAAGAAGAGGTGGAGCCCGTGTCGTGGGGATCATGGCCCACTTCTCCCACGTAATGTGGCTTCATCTGAGCTACTCAAGCTATTCAAGCCCTAAAGAAGAAACGGACGATCCAGATTTAAATCAGAAAATTTCTTCTATAAATTGATGTTTTCTCTTATGGAAATGTAACTCTTGATTAAGCGTTAAATTGAGCAGTTTTGGAAGAAGATCTTGAGTTCTTCATGATTCTCTTGTATTCTAGACTTAATCGTGGATGGATTGAGTTAAGAAATTCATAAACATTGTGGGAAAACGTTCAGTAATCCCTCCTTGAACGCCGAAATCCCATCGAAGAAGGAATTGGAGAAATTTATAGTGATCAAAGCAATTTGAAGCTCAATCTTCACGTCAATTATGTTAATAGTGTGATATATTCATAATCCTCACCATTTAGGTCCTTTAGATTAGATTTAAATAGGTAATTAGAATTTAGGAATTGATAAATTGTCATTTTCTCCCAATTTACTTTGCTGATTTCTGTTGATTTCCGAACAAGGATTTCTCCCTCATCTTAAGTTCAATTATAATGAATTTATTTTCATTGCATTCCTTGTTTCAGTCAGCTTTCCGTGGATATCTAATTCTCCAATTTCATCAAGATTTGACCCCCTCGATTTGTCTTTTGACCAGCAACTATTCAATATCAATCCGAATTTGGGTGTTGACTTTTGAGGGCTATTACTACAAATATAGAAGGTGAAATTTGTCAATTTTGTTATCATTATAATACTCTGATTGTATAATTTTCTATGTCACAGGTGATTTTCCAGATTTGGATATTATTTGATCAGTCAATTTAAGGATTTTGACTGAAACCTTCATTTCGGTGATTTTCTGTCCATTAATTTTCAGAAAAAAATCACAATAAATCCAATTCTTTTCTAATAATCTCGATCTTTATATCCAAATTTTCCTTTTTCTCTCTAGTTTTTAAAAATATAATTTTGATAATATTATCTCACCTTTTTCTTCTCTGATTTCACATAAAGTCAAAGTATGGTCAAAGTCAATGCTTTGACTTTGACTTTTGACTTTTCTTCTCCAAACATTTTTCAAAACTCTAATAACATCTTCTCTCATATATTAGTACTATTTCGATGGGTTATATAGTATATTCATTTCTTAAAAACCCTAATTATACTTAAGTTGACCGAGTGAGCTCTTTCGATAAAAGTCAACTGTGGTCTCTGTGGATTCAACTAGATCTCATCGCTGTACTTGATTTCTGATTTTTAAATCATCGTGAGTTTGGACCGACGATCGTATGTTTCGATAAACGAATGTTTCATCGTTCGTCAATGAGCACTACCCTAATTTACCTTAAGTTGTCAACCTAGATAATAGAGTCTAGATCATCATGAGAAATTTTGAAAACATCTAAGTCTTTACTTTTAGGATCCAAGATGACTAGACTTTCCAAGATTTTTAAATAGAGACTTTTAAAGACATTACTAAGGGACTAGCAAGGATTTGATCTAGGGCATATGATAAGATGCAAACTAATGCATTAGCATCATGCCTTTAATGCCTTTATTTGTATGAAAATGATCATAAATGCAAGTGTAATGAATTAAAATGAAAATTTCTATGTTTATATGGATAGTCTTAATATTTCACCATTAGTTCACATTTTATAAAACTTTTATGACATCGATTCATCACGAAAATAATTTATTAATTCATAAAACTAATTTTTATGTAATTTGTATTTAAAATGCATTTACTTACATGAAAATATTTTCAAATGCATGTTATAATGGTCCAAAATGATAAATTTTATTTTTAGAAAGAATTTCTAAATTTTAAAATTATTTTTGAAAAATTTTTAGAAGTCAAAATGACTTTTAACTGAATTTTTAATGAATAAAAATAGCTTTTATTATTGAAAGATATTTAAAATCCTTTTGGGCTATTTATTTGACTATGTCACGTGGCATAACTACAGCCACCAAAGGGGAGAGAGACTAATCTCTTTCTTTCTCACATGTGCTCATGCGCGCATGCACTTCTCTCTCTCTTTGCATGAGCTTCCCTCCTATCTCTCGTGCAGTTCCCTCTCTTCTCTCTCCACAACATTGTGTTTCTCTCTATGAAGTTTTCTCTGTTGTGATGCTCTCCATCTCCTCTCTCTCCCTCTCACTCTCTCTATGCCTTTTTCCCCCACTGCAATGCTCTTTATCTCCTCCCTCTCTCCCTCTTTGCATGCTTTTCTCTCCTCTCTCCACTACAACACTCTCTATCTCCATCTCTCTCTCTATGGCTCTCCTCTTCTCTCTTCATCACACCCCCTTATTTCTCTCTCTATGCATGCCTCTCCTCCTTTGTCTTCATGTCTTTTTCTGCCTCCTTCTTACCACCTATTTCTCTCTTGCTCCCTCTCTCTCCCCTTCTCATGAGAAAACCTTCCTTCACTATGAGAATAGTCTCTTTGCCACCTCTTTCTCTTTTTTTCCTCTCTCCCTCTCTCTCCAACACACTTCTCTGTCTTTGCATGCACTTCTCTTTCTCTCTCCGCACAAGAGAAATTTTTATCTCTACCATGTTGCCTCTATCTCCCTCTACAAATGGCCATTGCTCTCCTTTTTCTCTCTTGTGAGCCATCAAAGTCCTTTGTTTAAGAAAAATAAAAAAATGGTTAGATAAGAGAAAGGAGAGAGGAGAGAGAGGGAAGTTTTTTTAAGGTTTGACCTTGATTGGACCATGGGAGTTCATGGGACTTGGCAAGTATGGAATTTGAAGTGATTGATGATGAGAGAGAAACAAATCAATGATCTAGATTGCTCCAAGTTTAAAGCTTGATTTTTGACAATTGTGATGGAACTTTGAGAAGAAATTTTATGTGTAGTTTCATTCTTTCATGCTCTTTTTATATGTACCCTTTAGTCATAAATTGAGATGAAAAAGTTATGTTTTTCAGGTTTCATTGTATGCCTCAAGCATTGCCTATCCGGAGGAAGGAAGGTTGTGACAGATCATTGACGAAACAAGTAGATGTGGTCGTTAATTGCACACCAATTTGTGTCAACAATATAGCCTCGCTTACCAATTTAATGATTTAATTATGAATTGAGGGGTATAATGGTAAATAAAGGTTGAATCCACGGAGAAATAAGGGATTTTTGAGAGATCTTTTGGAATTTGATCAAATCAAATGATGAATTGGTGATATAAATTAGGGAAAATGGTAGATTTAAGAAGATAACTCAAAGACAAATCCACAGAATCAAAAATCACTCTATTTGGATTAGTATTCGCAGAGAAATCAAAGAGCAAAGTGGAGAGAAATTTCCAAAAATTAAATCCCTAAATTACTGAAAGTAATGATAAAATTAAACTAAATTACGATCCTAAATTAAAAATTGATCATACATGACAAAAGATCAGAGGGAAAACATGTAATCTAACCTAAGATAGCGATCAAAATGATCCAATTAATCCCCGGATTCAAGGCTTCGATTCTGCGATTTTGAAAACGATCGTCGGTGTTGAAGAGACGAATTCTCTTTAATCAATCGACAAAATCTCACTTTCAATCACTTCGTGGACATGGAAATGAGTCTAGAAGAGATTATAAGTGAGAGATTCAAGGATAGATATGTATAGATAGATCAATTGAGTGAAATCATCCAAGAATGCGTTACAAATTCGAAGAACATCTCAATTTATAGTATTTTAGGCGTAACCGTCGGATGGGGTGTTTAATCTTCGATCAACAGTCCAGATTAAACGAATGAGGGCGAACTGTTATGGTTAAATCTTGGCCCTTGGATGGCAGATGGACGCTCCCGATGAAGCCTCGTGATTGATTCGTCGCGTAACGCTTTCTGTTCGATCTTCATCAAGCGGATGAGATATCTCCACGCGTCCATAGAGGTCCATCAGATGTGTTTAATCTCAGCCATTATAACTCCCTTGATAAACGGCTGAGATTAAATGCTTTGAAATGTGAATCGTCATCCAATCATAATGCGCCGCGTACCCCTTCACTTAAGTGAGAATCGATGATTTACTTTTAACACCTAATCGGACGCTCCGTATGTCGCCACGTCACCTGCGCGTAAGAACCAAAATCAAATAGCACCACATGGCAAAAATTTAAAGAAATGCACGCGTATATAAGTAACGCTTAAATAAGGGGTTAGCTTAAATCCTCAACAGGATGCTCCCTCCTTATTCACATATGTGCACACACGAGCACACGCGCACACACGCGCATCCGCACACATGCACACATGTACACGTGTGCGACACGTAGTGGTCTTGTAGATCTCCACATGGCGCCACTATTTTTATTTATGCCATGTCGGATGCCCCATCAACAGGCGATAAAAAACATATTTTTATTCAATTTAATTCGAAATAAATCGAATTAAATTCAAGAAAAATTTTAGAAAAATTCTAGAAAAATCCCTAAAAATTAGAAAATTCATAACTTTCAAAATATAACTCCAAATTAATCCAAATTTCTTTCATTAGATCAGAAATTCAATTATCTATCATTATAAAAACTCAAAATATTTAAATAACAAGAGAATAAATTATTATTTCAAAAATACACTCATTTCTTCTTGGAAAACAAAACTTTATAAAAATAAATGAGTGAATATAAAAATTTTCTCTTATTATTTATCATTAAAAATCTAATTAAAATCTCAAATTTAGATGGGAATAATCTATTCTAAAATATATTCTTAATTACGCATAATTATCCCTAATTTAGTGCATTTTGAGATTATAACTTAAAATTGCATGAAATAATAGAAATGCACTCAAAATATGATAACATGCATACAAATGGAATGTTTTATGCTTTATTTTGCATTAATAATCATGTATTATCATGTTAAGATTTCATGTTATCAATTATCATATGAGATCAAAACATCTAGTCTAGTGAGTTTCTTATTTTTGTCATTCCTCGTGTTAGATGAAGTTCCCAAGTCTGGGAAAAATGTGATCAAAGCAGAGCATTTCTAGGGTAAGGTCTTGAGCATACATAAATTAGGGTTTCATCTCTCTTATTCTTCGTTCTTCTTTTATCATCAAAAACTTCAAAAAACACAATAATCATCTCTTATCTATAGTATTCGAATTTTAGGTAGGAGATTCAAGTGTTTTGGATCATCCACTCATCACACATTTCTCATCAATTGAATCCATTTTCTACTAAAATATTATTTTTTTCATTTAGATTTGCCAACCATACTCTTTGTGGTGTAACATGATGATCTCGATTACATGTGTTTTCCATCATTGTTGTTTATCGATTTCATCCAATAAAATTTATATTTTCTTACTTAGTATAGTATAAGATAGGGTCAAATCCACAGGGATCTAAGGTAATGAGATTAAATGTTCAAACAAAAGGTAAGAATCTGAAAAGAAGCAAGAGCATGCAAGAAGTGCGAGCATAAATGGGGTGAGTAGAGATGAATATGAGTGATAATTTTTAGGTTTCTTTTTTAATTAAGAGAGAAATCATAATTCAAATGGAAAGGTAATGCAAAAAAATGGAATGGGGGGTGAGACAATGGCAAGGTAAGAAGAGTGGTTGGCAGCAACAACTGATCATTGTGTGGATGATGTCAAAGCTACTACATTAAAAGAAAATAAAAATAATAGAAAAAATATAATACCAGTTCACTATTTATGGAGATGAACACAAGTAAGAAATCAATCTGGATAGTCTCACAAACCTCGTGGCGACGCCCATCCTAGGTCAAGTGATGCTCAATTCATTCCGATCGGGATCCTTGCTTGATTTTTTTCTCCACTAAAAGATTGAGCATCAAGAAATGCTCTCATTGGGTCTTGACCTCCTCTCTTCTTCCTTATGGTAGCCTAATACTAAGAGAGAAACCAAAAATTAAGAGATGAGAGAGAAAATAGATCCTTATATAGAGTGGGTTTTAAGGGTTCTAGGTGACCAAGGGTGGATATCTTTTACTCTTGTGATCAAGGGTGGATATGAACCACCCCAAGGACGTCTAAGGGTGTGGTTACCTCCTTTAAGAGGTAATCGTACCCCCTAAATGAGGTGGCTCGATCCCTTTCTAAAGAATGAGGCTCGCCTCCTCAAACAGAGGTAATAACCCCCCTTTCTAAAGACATGGGCCCCCACCTCCTAAAAAGGAGACTCCCCACTCTTCCTTAATTAAGGAGAACGTCCACATTAAGAGGGTGACCTCCACTTCAATTTAAATATAAAAAAAAAAGAATGCAAGAAGATTTTAATATAGGTTGGTCAATATTCCCTAAAATTGAGAAAGTTGACCTACTTTGACTTCCTTGAGTTAGCTTAGAGAAGTGGCTGCCCCCAAAAGGATAGGATAATCTCTATAATTATTTAAGGATGCAATTTACCACCTTTGAACTTTCTTCACACTTTTGACCACCTTGACTTCTAATTATATCCTTTGACTTCTAGGATTTACAATTGACTTGGCCCTTAAAAGGATAAAAAGGTCATTTTCTCCTCTCTTCCATTGAAATTTGCATCCATGTATTTTCATGTGTTATCCTATGTCCTTGCATCCACAACTCTAAAAAATTTGAGAATTTTCCCACTTGACTTCAAAGAAGTCAAATGTAGTTAGTTTCAAGAAATACAAATCAAAGGAGCAACACATGACAAGAAAAATTCATGTTTACGCATAATTAGCACTAATCAGATGCAAATTAAAGACATGAGTAGAATAGAATGATGAATGCAAAAATATTACAGAAGCATGATAACGTGCATCATATTAGACAGAATTATGTGTTAAAATCCATTTATGATGATGAAAACGAATACATCAATGACATATTATCATACTCTCTATACTCGGTAATTTGTGATTAAGTTGAAAATCTTAAGAATATAATTGAATAATTTGAGTTTTCAAATGACATAATTAAATCCTAAAATCGGCTTATCAATGACCTTAAAATCCCTAGGTTAAATATAATAGTTGGAGAGGAGGGGATCCTTTTCATTAACCTTGAAGTAGGGTTTCTATTCAACGAATTAAACAAAATTTCACAACCAATGTGCATGAATCACCCCAAAAATGTGATTGGAGGCTATCATAAGGCTAACACAAATCCAATGAGCAAGAGATTTGAGGTGAGGATGATCCATCACACAAAATGAGAGTACCTCAATGGAGATCCTTGAATGATGTGATCACGATGGGCTTGAAATTGAAATATCCTTCTTGATTAGTCCTTGCTCTAAGAGAGAACAAAGAAGAGAAAGAAGAAGAAATGATGGAGAGAAGAAAGATTGAAGAGGAAGAAAAGGAGAGATGAAGAAATCGTGGGGTTGTGTATGAGTGGTGGAGAGAGGGAAATTGTGGGATAAGAGAGAGGCGGAGGAACTAATTCAAACTTTTCAATATTTCATTAAGAGGGAGAGAGTTACACATGCTTTTATTTTATAGGAGAAGAAGTGCCTCTCTATGGGGTTCTTCCAAGGGATACTTTAAAGGGGTGAGATGGTGATGCCTAGAGGTTCATAAAATTAGGGGGAAATGGCTTAGATTGGTGATGAAGAAAATCCGCAAGGTCACTGAAAACACGCCAATAAGCGTCAAAAAAATTACCAAACTCACCAATTTAGAGAAATAGTCACAAATTAAATAGTATAGATGTGAATAAGGGTCGAATCTATTGAGAATTAAGGTATTTTTGAGATATTCTTTGAAATTCGATCAAATCGGACAATGAATTGACGTGAGAAATTAGAAATTTTGACATATTTGGAAAGAGAACTCAAATACGAATCCATATAATCAAGATTCGTAGAAAAATCAAAGAGCAAAAATCAAATAGAAAATCCATCGCGAAGAGAGAGAAATCTGAAATTAAAAACAAAATTAACTAAATCTATTATTCTAAATTATAATTTAATGATACAGGACAAAAGATTAGGAGGAAAACACATAATCTAACCTGAGATAGCAATCGAAATGATCCAATTAATTTCCGGATTCAATGCTTTTCATTCCGCAATTTCGAAGACGATCGTTGACATTCAAGAAGTGAATTCTCCCCATTCTATCGATGAAATCTCGATTCCAACCACTATGTCGACTTTGAAAATGAGTCTAGAAGCGATTGGAAGTAAGAGATTCAAGGATGGTGGTGTCAAAATAATTCGATTACTTAAAAAGTCCAGGAATACATTTTTCGTCAAAGAACATCTCAATGTATAGGGAGATTTGAGCGTAATCGTCAGATCGACATTTAATCTTTGATCAACGGCTCGAATGAAACGCATAAATACAAATTGTTACATTTAAATCACGTCCTTGGATCAGAGATGGACCGCTGAGATCTCACCATGTCGCGCGTGAAGAAATAACGCCAGAAAATGCTTGCCATCTGATCATGATCTAACCCTAAGAATGCGTTTTGGACAGTTTTAATCTCAATCATTATAACTCTTTAAATGAACGAATGAGACTAAATTATTTTCAAACGATTCGCCGACAAAGCAAAGTGCACCATGTACCCCCCTCACTTAAGGGACGATCGACGCTTGTGATTAAATCACGCGATCGGACACTACACATGCCACCACGTCACCCGCGCATATAAAAACAAAAACATAGTCCCACATGACAAAAAAACATATGATTCAACGCGTATATAAGGTACGCATGATTAGAGAGTTAGCGTTATCCTAAAAAGGAAGCTTAATCTCACTAATCACATGGGCGCACACGTGCGCACACATGCTCGCACATAGGCACACACATATGAATGCGCCACATGGCGTGTTCATATGCCACCATGTGGCGATGTCATTTTTGCCCGTGCCACGTCAGCTACCACGTTAGCACACGATAAAAATCTGATTTTATATTTATTATAATTCAAAATAAATCCAGGATGAAGCAATTTAAGGGCTCCATTCTCGTTAAAAGTATTTTTAGTGTAGAATATATGGAGTAACCACCAAGCTGAGGAGGGCTCCATTTGCTAGCACTAATGGATAACTAAGGTTTGACTCCTATTTCAAGGAACTCCTCAAATTCATATCCATGTAGATTAGGAGTTTATTAATTGTCTAAATTTAAAATAGTCTTTCTCCAACTCACCATCTAAATTGAACAAAAAATAACTACCTAATTATTAAGTATTTATTATCAGAAAAATCTATTATTATAAATTAGGAATTCTGCATATTATCTATTTTTCTTACATTTTTCATCTAGTTTATCTTCTCTACTTGTTTTATTTCATGAAGAAACTAATATCTAAAAAGCTATGCTCAATTTGGATTCCACCTTGACTTACTCCATAACTGAATTTGGAGAATTATAAATGTTTTTATATCAATTAGAGTACTTTCAATTATAAAAATGATTACAATGTTAATTTTGTTAATCGGGCTAGAGTAGAAAGATATAATTAAGATTATCATAGAAAAATATAAGAATAGGGTGGAGGGTGGAAGAAAACTGACCTTCTCATCAAGAAATAAATAATTGAAGGTCATGCACTAGGAAGAGGAAGCTCTCAGTTATGACAACAAAGTTGACAATTTAAAAAATGCAGGTAGAATATTTTTGGGTTGATAATGGACAAACTAGTGAAACTAGATTACTAAACAATGTCAAAGCAATTGGAGCTAGGGGTAAGGTGGGTGATGAAGTATCTAGTGGCTCCAAATAAACTAGTGGCATTGGAGCATCAAGATTTAGGGATGAGGTTGGTACATCCTCCAAAAAGGGTAAACAGAGTAGTGGGATGTAAGACTGATAGTGGTGGTGGATCATTATGGTTAAGTGGTGAAGCAATCAATCACACCTTCATCTCTTGTTTGTATCCATTTTCATTGTTATGTGGTTTTGTAATGAAGTTCATAAACTTATGTAATGAGTAAGTGAATTATGATGAGATCATTAAACATAGAACCCTAGTCTTTATATAAATCTTCTTAACTTTCTTATTCAAAGGATATTAGAGGAGGACATAAAAATATCCTCTAAGACTATTGATAGATATTATATGGCCTATGAGCCAAATCACACTTCTATATATCCTGTTTATATTCATTAAAATGAAAATTATTTATTCTCATTTTTATGCGATGTTTCCAATGAAGTTCATGAGAATATATAATGACACTATACTACAATGATCACTAGTCGTTATCCATATGATTATAAATATTCTTATTCCTAGGATATTCGAGAAGGACATAAAAATATCTGAAAAGGATAATGACGAAACGAATCCGCGAGGTCATTGAATACATGCGGACTTGCGTCAAAAATAATTCCAAACTCACCAATTTAGAGAAAATCACGAATTAGATAATATAGAGGTGAATAAGGGTCGAATCCACAGAGAATTAAGGTATTTTTGAAGAACTTCTTGAAATTTGATAAAATCGGATAATGAATTGAGGTGAGAAATTAGCGATTTTTATAGATTTGGAAAGAGAACTCAAAGATGAATCCATAGAATCGAAAATCACTCAATTTAGATCAAGATTCTCAGAGAAAACAAAGAGCAAAAATTCGATAGAAAATTAATATCGAAGAGAGAGAAATCTGAAATAAAATCTAAAATTAACTTAATCTACAATTCTAAATTACAATCTACTGATACAAGACAAAATATTAAGAGGAAAACACATAATCTAACCCGAGATAGCACTCATAATGATCCAATTGATCACTGGATCAAAGGCTCCTCATTCCCCGATTTCAAAGACGATCATCGGCATTCAAGAGGCAAATTCTCCCTATTCTTTTGACAAAATCTCACTTTCAACCGCTCATTGGATGCAGAAACAAGTTTATAAGAAGAAGAAAGCAAGAGATTCAATAATTGAGATGTCTAAATAGTTTGATAGCTCAAAAAATCCAAGAATGATTTACATTGTCGAAGAACATGTTAATTTATAAGGATTTCTGGGCGTAGCTGTCGGATCGACATTTAATCTTCGATCAACGGATCTAATGTGAATTGTTACATATAAATTGCATCCATTCAATCAAAGATTAACCGCTTTGATTTCATCACATCGCGCATGAAGAAGAAACACGTGAAACGCATGCCATCCGATCTTTATTTGACGCTCTAGATACACCCACATGTCCACGGGGTCCACCGAACGGTTTTAATCTCAACCATTATAACTCCTTTGATGAACTGATGAGATTAAACCATTTTAAAAAAACATTTTTGACGAATCACAATGCGCCGCGTACCCCCCTCACTTAAGTGACGATCAACGATCGTAATTAAATCGCACAATTGGACGCTCCACAGGTCGCCACATCACCTACGCATTAAAATAGAAGAGAATAGTTCCACATGATGAAATTTATGGCAATTCAACGGGTATATAAGTACTGTGTCATTAATGAGCTAGTGAAAATCTTGAAAAGGGTGCTTATTCTCATCAATCACACACGTGCGCATACACGCACAAATGCGCACTCACACACACGTACACATGTACACATGTGACACGTGGCATTCTCATATGCCGCCACGTGGTGCTACTATTTTTCGTGCCACGTCAGCTGTCACGTTAGCACATGATAAAAATATAATTTTTTATTCATTTTAATTCAAAATAAATTGAATTAAATTCTAAAAAATTTAGAAAAATTCTAGAAAAATCCCTAAAAATTAGAAATTTTATATCTTTAAAAATAGAACTCCAAATTAATCCAAATTTATTTTTTTGGATCAGAAATTAAATAATATTTTTAAAATTAAAATTTAATAAATAAAAAGAGAATAAATTTTTATGTAAAAAATACACTCATTTCTCTTAGAAATGAAAACTAAGAAAAAATATATGAGTACATAAAAAGTATTTTCTCTTATTATTTAACATTAAAACTCTATTATAATCTTGTGGCCATCAGTGTGGAGATATCTAAGATAGATAGTGGGTGCTCTTTTGAGAAATAGTTTACTGAATTGAACAATACAAACCCCTAAATAAAATTATACCGAACTGTTAATCAAGTTGATTCATGTCGTATTTGTATATGTGGTTCTTTAACCTAAGACACCAAAGATATCTTGTGGATGAATAATTATGTTTTGATTATGACTTATAAATCCATAGACATGGGATCTCTAAAATATTACATATTAGATACAACATGAATTCTCAAAGGTGATTGTGTGGTCAAAATGGGATCGTTCGTCCTCAATATTTGAAGAGATTGACTTAAGGAATAAAATGTGATGAAACTCCTAACCAAGGTAGTGGAAATATCAAAGGAATTCTTGATGATTCCCTCCATCTATCAGTACTAACTTGAGTGAATGATTAGGGTTTGTTTTTTAACCATACCCTAAGTCATTCATAGCCTCGCATGGACTAAAGATTGTATATTATAAAAAATGGCAGGAAGGTTTCGTACAAGTGTTCTTATATACTCCATATCTTCTAAGACATTTTGTATAGCTTGGCCCCCAACAATTGGCAACTCAACTTACCGATTGGGTTAAATTGATCCTTAATTAATCTATATGTTGATATAATAATTAATAAGGTTGACCGATAAATTGTTATTGGATTAAAAGATTTCTTGATAGCCCAAATATATGGGACCTAGAGGGTCACACACAAAAGGTCTATGGATGTTGATGGATATAGACATAATTATAAAGGTTTTTTATCAAAAGTTCACATATCAAATGTCTATAAATATGATGAGAATGATCATAACTCAAGGTGCCCATACAAGCCTGATAGAAACTTTCTCATTTCTTCTCTTTCTCTCTTAATTAAGAGCATTGAAAATTGATAACATGCATATTTAACTTAAATTCTTATCTTATTTAACTAATATTCATGCTTATTTTCTGTAATTGTGATGCATGTTATCATAGTTTTATGAATTTTCTCCATTGGTATGCCATTTAACTAAAGTTCATATTTTTTGCATAATTTAGGGTTAATTATATGCTTTAATGATTTCTGACCTTTTATAAAGATCAAAAAATTAAAATTAACTACCTTTTAGTGGTTTTTATTTTTTCTTTGGTGAAGATGAGTAAAAGAAGAAAGAGAAGAAGAAGATGATAGAGGAATTAAAGAAAATGAGTGGATGATAGGGTTCACTTATTAATATTTTTGAATTCATTATTTATTCTTCTTTTAATTTATATTTTTGGTGGCATGATATTAAAAATGAATAAATTTGTGATCCAATGGAGAAAATTTGAGTAAAAAAGGAGTTATATAAAGGAAGATATTAATTTCTGAATTTTCAGGAATTTTTCTGGATTTTATTTTGATTTTTTAGGTATTTTTCGGATTTATTTCCTTATTAAAAATGCAACAATGATTAATTTTATCGCGCGGGACCCACGGAGCTGACGTGGCACGATGCGCACTCGTGGCTGAGCCACGCGAGGCCACGTGGACGCCTACGTGGCGCGAGGAGTCTTCGGGCTAGCAGATGATGGGACCACGAGTTAGTGGGCCTAGGTAATAGGATTGGGGCGTACTAGGCGCATACAGACGATGCACCCCTTAAGGGTTTTTCCAGCTTATATACCCGTCAATTCCTTTTAAATTCCTCCATGTGGGACTATGTTCCTTTTGTTTATGTGCAGGTGACGTGGTTGTCCATGGTGTGTCGGATCAAAGCACGCATTTTGACACGCGTCGATCGGGTGGATCACGGTTGACCAGATTCTCATCAATCGCACGTGAGATATTTGCAGCCATCGATCGCGTAAGTGACATCGGATGGCCGCGAGATAATCACGCACTCGACTAATCGTACGTGGACACGTGGCTTCATGAGGACAATCCGATGAAGATCGGATGGCGGAAATTAAGCGAAGTGGAATCCCTGTTCTGGGCCACGATCCCACAGATTTCGCGTGATCGAACGGCCAAAATCTCATCAGCGAATTGGATCGACCACCTTTTTCGTGCGAATTTCCCTATAAATTAATGTTCTCTCCCTTTGTAAATTTAACTCTTGATTGAATCGTGAAGAAATTAAGCAATTTTGAAGGAAGATCTTCAGTTCTTTGTGATTCCCTTCAATTCTAGACTCAACTCCGCATCAATCGACACAAGTTAATCACGAATTCATTGCAAGAAAAGGTTAGATTCTCCCCTTGAACGTCGAACGTACGTCGAAGAAGGTTCCGGAGAAATTCTCCATAATCAAGATACTTTGAGTCTCAATCTTCACGTCAATCAAGTTAGTAGTGTGAGTTCTTCCTAATCCTTGAAATTTATGTAGTTTAGATTAGATTTAGATAGGTAATTAGAGTTTAGAAATCATAAAATTCATCTTTTCGCCCAAATTTGGGTGCAAATTTTTTCTGATTTTGAAATAAGGATTTCTCCTTTATCTTCAGTCCAAATTGTTTGATTTTAGTTTCATTGGATTCCTTGTTTTATCAGCTTTCCATGGATATCTAATTTGTAAAATTTCATTATCATTTGACTCTTTAATTTGACATTTGACCATCGACTGCTCATTTTCAATCCAAATTTGGGCGTTGACTTGCAGGAGCAATTACTGTTAAAATACAAGGTGAAATTTGACAATTTTGATCTTTTTGGAATGCTCTGGTTGTTAGATTTCTATTCATATATGAATTTCTCGATTTGAATATCATTTGGTTGGTCAATTTGATGATTTAAATCGAAGTGTTCATTTTGGGATTTTCTAATATTTGATTTTCAATAAATCATAATAAATCCAATTCTTGTCTAAAAATCACGAATTATATTTAAAAAATTTCTAATTTCTCTCTAGTTTCAGAATATATAATTTTGGTAATATTTTACCCTCTTTTTCTTCTCTGATTTTATAGAAAGTTAACATTTGGTCAAAGTCAATGTTTTGACCTTGACTTTTGACTTTTCTTCGTCAAATCATTTTCTAAATTCTTAAAATATTTTCTCTAATATATTTATATCATTTCCATTAATAAAATATCACTTTCATTTTTTAAAATCTCTAATTAAACCTAAGTTTAACCCAGTCAACCCTTCGATCAAAGTGAATTGTATTCTCTATGGATCGACACAATCTTTACACTATACTTGATTTCATATTTTTGTATTTGTGACTTCGGAATTATAAAAAAAATTTTACTGACGTTTGTGTGTTTTCAACGACCGCACAAATTACTTCATCAAAAATGAGATCCAATTTTTTGGCTATCATGTGGATACCACAAGAGGATGGAAACATAAACAACTTCTAGAACTCCTTCATGTGAACCTTGAAAATATGGATTCTAATATATACTATATGATAGGAATATCAGTTCTTGATGCCTCAATGTTTGGATGTCCGATTCAATGTATTATAGTGCATTTGATGTTTTTTTATCAAAGTTTTGGGAGGCTTATCAACATCAGATCTCAAAATCTATCGAATCTAGTTTTTACTCTTGATAAAATTTCTAATGACCCCAAGAATATCCAAAATGAATGAGAAATCAAGAATATAGGACCGTTATAAAATCAAAGCATCATCAAGGACAAACCTCCCTAAAGCTCTACCACTCAGTAGAGCACCACCAATAGAACACCACTAGCCACTAGAGTGCCACATTGGATTCTTTGACTCAAATAAATTAATTTAATTTGTTATGTCATTTATTTCAATTTAATAATTTAAATGTTTAGTTCTTTTAAATTGATAATTTTTTTAAAAAAATTAGTATAAATTGTTGAAATGATTACTTCCCTATTACTAAGCTTCGTTTTCAGTTTTATTTTGGAAAACATTGATGTGATTAATTTTTACAATAAATTGAATTAAATGTGGAGTTATTAAATTGAATGCACATGTCCTCGCACATAACCATGTGTAAGTCAATTGATTTGGTTTGTGATTTTGGAAAAATGTGAAAGAAAGATTCGAACATAAAAAGAAGTGAAATTTTTGTGCTCAATAAGATTCTAGTGAGACTGCCAATTAGAAAACTCCAAAAAGCTTCCACATAATTCATTTCCACGGTTTTAAATCGGGTTAATTGCCCCATTTATCCCGTGTTATCGGGTTTATCTCTA
>CM044104.1:1758570-1829491 GCA_024174645.1 Lemna minuta | reverse complement strand
AGATACAACATGAATTCTCAAGGTGATTGTGTGGTCAAAATGGGATCATTCGTCCTCAATATTTGAAGAGATTGACTTAAGAAATCAAATATGATGAAATTCCTAACCAAGGTAGTGGAAATATCAAAGGAATTCTTGATGAGTCCCTCCATCTATCAGTACTAACTTAAGTGAATGATTAGGATTTGTTTTTTAACCATACCTTAAGTCATTCATAGCCTCGCATGGACTAAAGATTGTATATTATATGGAAGAGAGGTTCCATACAAGTGTGTTCTTATATACTCCATATCTTCTAGGACATTTTGTATAGCTTGGCAACAATTGGCAACTCAACTTGCGATTGGGTTAAGTGATCCTTAATTAATCTATATGTTGATATAATAATTAATAAAGGTTGGCCAGATAAATTTTGTTATTGGGTTTTACATAGAGTTCTTGATAGCCCAAATATATGAACCTAGGGGGTGTCTCCAAAGTGGAAAATGGGTCAAGGAATTCTCTAGGCTGATGGCCAACCATATCTTCATTGGAGTAGCTTATTTCATTAAATGAAAAATTCTAGGAAGTTTTGCGGATGGCTGACGGACAACCATACCTTTGAGAAAGTTTTGAGGCATCATGTTGAGAATTGGCTCTAGCGAATAAAAGTAATCTCACAAATTAATTAAATCAAATAACCATTTCTTATTCTTTTGCAGCTCGGACCTTGTTAATAAATGCAGAGATAATGGTTGAAAAAATAGAAAATAAAATTCGTATAAGGAATAAGATAAAATTTTGAAAAAGTTTTTGAACACAAAGAAAACTTCTTTTGATCGCCCAAAAGAGAAAACCATGGAGGAAGAACTTTGAAGAGTTTGAAGTGAAGTTTGAAAAGGAAATCTTTGGAAAATAATTAAACTTTTTTTTTAATCATAGAATCACATGAACAAGATATCATGGAAAATAAATGGAAGATATGACCATTGAGAGAAGGGGGGAGGAGAAGGATATGAACATTGTCTTCTTCTTCATGGCTTTTCTTCATGACGCATGGAGTGACACATCCACTGAGCATGATTCAGGGAGATGTAATCCTCTCAATCCATTGGTATCATGTTTTCATGAGCACAGTTTTTTTACTGTCCCTTGGATGATTAGAAGAAACCATCGTCCACAACTCTCCTTTTTCATGCCGAGGAAAATTGCCATTATTGAATATTTCGAGTCATATAAAATTTAAGAAAAATGATGGAAAT
Organism: Lemna minuta; assembly: GCA_024174645.1. Lineage (NCBI taxonomy): Eukaryota > Viridiplantae > Streptophyta > Magnoliopsida > Alismatales > Araceae > Lemna > Lemna minuta. The sequence continues at coordinate 1,828,250 of CM044104.1, read as the reverse complement.
TTGATTTGACTGCGACTCCGGCACCCACCTCTCAATGATATCCACCAACGCAGATAACTCGCCCTATATCTCTCCTTATTAACAAAAATACCCTCTCCCCACCTTCCCTTTTCTCCGGTCCCATGCACCAGGTCGTGATCCCAAAGCCTGACCAATAAGAATCTGCCACTTGTCTCCTCTCTACGCCCTTCGTCTCCTCCAATAAGGGACGTGATTTATCCCTGTCCTCTTCGTCTGCATTTCGAGATCCAACCATGGCAGACACTTGCTCTTCGCTTTCAGTCTTCTTCCTCGCCATCTTCCTCTTCCTCAACTTCTCCGCTGCCGCCTCTGAAGCTTCTCAGACGTACATCGTCCACGTGTCGCCAACCCAGAAGCCAGCCTCCTTCCTCACCCATCACGACTGGTACACCTCCACTATAGCCGGACTCTCTTCACCTTCGATACCGGCGGCTCGAAATCCTCTACACATACGACCGCGCCGCCACGGGATTTGCAGCCGTCCTTGCGCCGTCTCAGGCGGCTGCGCTCCGCCGCCTCCCTGAGATCCTCGCCGTTGAGCCGGACCGGGCGCACCAGGTCCACACCACTCGCACCCCCTCCTTTGTCGGTCTCTCGGAGGTCTCTGGTCTATGGCCCAGCTCTCACTTCGCCGATGACATCATCGTCGGCGTCCTCGACACTGGGATCTGGCCGGAGAGAGAGAGCTTCTCGGATCTCGGGCTCTCCCCTGTGCCGTCCACGTGGCGCGGATCCTGCGAGACCGGCCCCGATTTCCCGTCCACCGCTTGCAACCGCAAGCTGATCGGCGCTCGGGCTTTCTACAAAGGCTACGAGTCCGCGCGGGGGTACCCTATCGACGAGAAAGTCGAGTCGAAGTCTCCGCGGGATACAGAAGGGCATGGAAGCCATACCGCATCGACCGCCGCCGGCGCGGCGGTCGCCGGAGCTGACCTCTTTGGGTACGCCGCTGGCGTAGCCACCGGCATGGCTACGAAAGCTAGGATCGCGGCGTACAAAATTTGCTGGTCTCTTGGTTGCTTTGACTCTGACATTCTCGCGGCCTTTGACTCCGCGGTCTCGGACGGCGTCCACGTCATCTCGCTCTCGGTAGGAGCCAACGGGTATGCTCCCCAGTACTTCCGCGACTCCATCGCTATTGGAGCTTTCGGTGCTGTCAGCCACGGTGTGGTAGTCTCCTGCTCCGCGGGTAACTCTGGGCCGGGATCCTTCACTGCCGTGAACATCGCGCCGTGGATTCTTACCGTTGGAGCTTCCTCCATTGACCGAGACTTTCCGGCTGACGCAGTACTCGGGGATGGGAGCTCCTATAAGGGAGTATCTCTGTACTCCGGCGAGGGGGTTGGCGGCCAACTTCCGCTAGTCTACGCCGGCAACTGTGGCAGCAGCCTCTGCATCCGCGGCCGGCTCGACGCGACCAAGGTCGCGGGGAAGATCGTTCTGTGCGATCGAGGCTCCAACGCGAGAGTTGAGAAAGGGAGCGCCGTGAAGCTCGCCGGCGGGGCCGGTATGATTCTTGCCAACAGGGGAGACAGCGGCGAGGAACTTGTCGCCGACGCGCACCTCGTGCCCGCCACCATGGTCGGGGAGAAAGCCGGTAACGCGATCCGCCAGTACCTTAGAACGCAGTCCAACGCGACTGCTGCGATCGTCTTCAAAGGGACCGTTGTAGGGTCGAATCAGAGGGCTCCCGGAGTCGCGGCGTTCTCGTCCAGAGGGCCGAACATCCGCACCGAGGAGATACTCAAGCCTGACGTCATCGCTCCGGGAGTCAACATTCTGGCGGCGTGGACCGGCGCCTCCAGCCCCACTGACCTGGAAATCGACCCCCGGCGCGTTGACTTCAATATTATCTCCGGGACCTCCATGTCGTGTCCCCACGTCAGCGGCCTGGCGGCGCTGCTGAGGAGTGCCCACCCGGAGTGGAGTCCCGCCGCCATTAAGTCGGCGCTCATGACTACCGCTTATAACGCCGACAACTCCGGCGGCGTCATTGTCGACCTAGCCACTGGCGGCGAGACGACTCCGCTAGTTCGGGGAGCCGGACACGTGGACCCCAACAGAGCACTCGATCCCCGGCTCATCTACGACATCAGCGTCGAAGATTACGTCTCCTTCCTTTGCACTATCGGATACGGGCCGCTGCAAATCGCTGTCTTCGTGAAGAAGATCGTGGACTGCTCCGGGAAGATGATGGAGAGTCCGGGCGATCTAAACTACCCGGCCTTCTCCGTGGTTTTCAACCCTGCGAGAAAGGTGGTGACATATAAAAGAACGGTGAAGAACGTCGGCGGAGAGGCGACGTTCGAGGTGGAGGTATCGCCGCCGGTGGGAGTGGAGGTGACGGTTCACCCTAGCAAGCTCGTGTTCAGCGAGAACAACCAGACGCTGGACTACTCGGTCAGATTCTCTACGGACTTAGACCCGTTTAAGGTATATCCGTTGCGGGCTTTTGGATCTCTGGCTTGGAAAGACGGAGTACACGTTGTCAGAAGTCCGCTCGCCTTCCACTGGACAGCTGTGGCTCTGGACGCTACCATGTGAGGTCTGCAAGACTGCAACTCGATCCATGCGAACCCGTAAAAGATTAACTTTATTTCCACGGCAAATTGATTGCTCCATGAAACGTGCAGATCAAGTTGGCGCCTTTAATCTTTAGAGAGAGAAAGAGAATTTGTGTAACATGCACTGAGATGGATCTAGCTATCTCATGCAGAACATTAAAGATCTTAATATTTAAAGGGAGAAACAACTGAGTCTCCAGAAGACGAAGATCAAGTTTGATGGATAGCTTTCTTGCTCCAAGAACAAGCTATCGGGCTCCTCACTTGGCGGCGCCGCCCGCTGGACCAGGTGATCCATCCGAAGGACCGCGGCGCTGCCGCGCTCCTCGCTTTCTCCTTCGAAAACGAGATCGAATACCTAAGCTTCTGCCCTAGTCTTATAAACACCAGCTTAGTCGGCTTCACAGTGACGACGACGTGGGCCGGAGCTTCGACTTTGACCTCGTACTCCGCGCGTTCGTCTTCAACGTTGGTCAACTCCCTCGTGTAAGTCACAACTTCGCTGACTTTCCTCGAGTTGAAAGTCAACGGAGAAGGACGGGTAATTCAGCTCGCCTGGATTCTTAAACTTGCGAGAACAGGAGACGTTCGATTTCTTGGTGATGGCCTGGATTTGGCGAAGACTGTAGTTGAGGGAACACAGAAAGGCGACATAGTCGTCGGTGGAGATATCGTAGACGAGTCCAGGAGAGAGAGCTTTTTTAGGGTCCACGTGGCCGGAGCCGAAAGCGTAGGGATCGGCGCCGGCGCCACTACCGGCGTCCCGGAGAGGAGCTCCGGTATTGTCGACTGTGTACGCAGTTGTCATGAGCGCCGACCTAATGGCGGCGGGACTCCAGTCCGGATGCGCGGCCTTCACCAGCGCCGCCATTCCGCTGACGTGTGGGCACGACATCGACGTACCTGCCATTACAAACCATAACAGATTACATATACGGAGGAGGAGAAGAAGAAAGTCAAGAAATTTAGACGCAGTCGAAACCATACCGGACATGATGTTGAACTGAGATCGCCGGAGATCTGAGGAAAGCCCTGTGGGACCCACAGAACCCGACCAGGCCGCAAGAATATTTACACCAGGGCCGATGACATCTGGCTTCAAAATCTCCGGCGTGACCACGTTCGGCCCTCTCGAGCTAAACGCCGCCACGACCGGCGACGGCCGGACGTTCAAGACAGTACCCTGAAACTGCAACACCACTTTCGGATTTTTCTCTGACATGGCGTAGTCCCTGATCTTCTCCCCGGTCCTCAACCCAACCGCCACCGCCGGAATCAAGTGACTGTCCGCCACAAGCTCCTCCCCGTTGGCCGCCGTGTTCGCCAAAATCATCCCTAACCCCCCTGCTGCCTTTACAACCGCGCCTTTCTCCACTCTAGCATTCACTCCGCGATCGCAGAGCACCACTTTTCCTTTAACCTTATTCGGGTTCAGCGTTCCGGGGAGGCAGAGATTCCCGGAGGAAGCATTCTCCCGGGGCGGCGGGCTGTAAAAGAGCTCCGCCATTTTCCCTCCCATCCCGGGCCCACTATAGAGAGATACCCCGCCGTACTTCTCGCCAGACGCGATAACCGCGTACGCCGGGAAGTCTCTATCCAGTGTTCCGGCGCCAACAGTCAAGATCCAAGGAGCAGAGTTAGCTAAAGATCCACTGCTGGGTCCGCTGTTGCCGGCGGAACACGATACGAAGATTCCTCTATCTACGGCGGCGAAGGCGCCGACCGCTATGGTGTCGTGGAAGTAAGGGGCGGCGCCACCGCCCAAAGAGAGCGAGAGAATATCTACTCCATCAGAAATGGCGCTCTCCATCCCGGCTAAAATATCTGACCCGAAGCACCCGCTCTCCCAGCACACCTTGTACATGGCTATCCTCGCGGCGGCAGCCATTCCGCGTGCAGTTCCTTGAGCGTACCCCAGAAGGCTCGCGTTACGTACCGGGGATCCCGCCGCCGTCGACGACGTGTGCGTTCCGTGCCCATCTCTGTCTCGCGCAGACGCCAACTCCTTCGGGTTCTCTCCCTGCGCCCGGTAACCGCGGGAGAAGCTACGAGCGCCGATGAGCTTTCTGTTGCACAGAGAAGGGTCAAAGTCCTGTCCTTTCTCGCAGGTGCCACGCCAGCGATGAGGAATGGAGGGGACTCCAGTGTCGTCGAAGCTTTTGCTCTCCGGCCAGACTCCGGTGTCGAGGACTCCGATGATGACGTCTTTGGTGGCGGCTTCGGCGGATTGGAGAATGGAGGAGGGGGCGCCGAGGTGGAGGGGATCGAGAAGGCCGAGGAACTCGGGGGAACGGGTGGTGTGGAGGTGGAGGAGAGGGTCGGGGTGGAGGTGGAGAACGAAGGGGGAGGACCGGAGGAGAGGGACGTGGGTCGGGTCCAGAGTCGCGGCGAAGCCGTGAAAGGAGAGGGCGTACGTGTAAAGGAGGTGGCGGTCGGGGTCGATAGAGAGGGACAGGAGGTGGGCGGCGTACCAGTGGGCGTGCGTCGGGTGAGCCTCTGGCTTGAGCGAGGCGTCCATGTGGACGATGAAAGTCTGGGGAGCGTTGGATTGGAACCCGAGAGAGATGGCGGGGGGAAATAGAGCGAGAAGGAGGAGAAGAGAAGAGAGGGACGCCATTGGGGATGGGGAGGGAGAGGAAGAGGGGGGTCAGACGAGCATTTGAGCAGCCAAAGGATGGCCGGAACACAAGCCCAGAGTGCTTATTTGTACTGTGAGAGGGAGGGGAGAGAGAGTGAGTGGGCAAACGCCGAAGGGGAAGGCGCGCACTTTGTTGACCTATAAATCCTTTTTAGTCCTTTTAAATTATAAAATTTGATGACCATACCTACACTCCCTTGAGCTGTGATTGCCAAGTTTTTTAATTTTATGAACTGGGCGAGGTATGATCGCAATCATCAGTTTTATTGGGGGTGTGTATAACAAGTGTTGTAAAAATTAGCCTTTTTAAAAAGTTGACCATGGCCCTGGCCACTGCGGAGTGCGGACCGAATTACACCTGCCAGGACCCGCGTCTCGTCCCACGTGGGTCAACATGCCGATCCCGCACGCAACGGCTAGTTTTGGAAGGTGCTCTTCTGGCACTCTCTGCCTCTACCCGTTACGGCGGCCAGTAATGAATATTAACAGTATCGCCACTCTCTCTCTCCCTCTCCCTCTCCCTCTCCCTCTCCCTTTCTTTTCCTTTTTCACTCCTCGCCCTCTCTCTAACTCTCTTCGCATACACTCTTCTGATCTTCCGTATCTTCTCGTTCACTTCTCTCTCTCTCTCTCCTCGCCCTCACGTTCTTGCGCACTCTCGTGGTCTATTCGCTTTCCCTTTCATCTTCTTACGCACTCTCCTCTCTGTATCTCTCCCTCATCTTCTCACGCACTATTTTATCCTCTCTCTCTTCTTCTTCTTCTTCTTCTTCTCATACTTCTCTCTACTGTCTCTGTCTAATCGCTCCTCGCTCTCGCCTTCTTATGGTCCATTCACTTTCCTCTCTCTCCTTTATCTTATGGTCTATTCACCTTCTCCTTCATCTTCTTGCACACTCTCCTCTCTCTCTCTCTCTCATCTGCTTACCCCTCTACTGTGATCCTCTCTCTCCCCTCTTTTTCTTCTCATCCGTCCCTCTACTGTCTCTCTCATCTTCTTCCGCACTATTCTGATCTTCTCGCTTTCTCTTTCATCTTCTTATACACTCTTTCCATCTGAATATGTAGACGTAGTGCCAGAGCTTTGGAAACAGTGGACTGGTGGAGAGTGAGTGGATAGGATCATATGTACTCTCTCTCTCTCCCCATCTCTCTATCGGGGTCATCGGTGAAGCTCTCTCGCTCTCCCTCTACATAAAAATATAATCAAGGTCCACGGAGAAATGAATTTGGAAAAAGATTAAGGGAATCGAACATATATACAACGAATTGGAGCAAGAATAAATTCACAAACCAAAGAATTGAAGCCCGTCAACGGGTCAACCCAAACCACGCTGAATTAATACTCATCTGACAGCTACTGTCAATGAAGGTATCCCCAATTTGGTCAAGGGGCATAACCTCCAGTGAAAAGTCAACTCTCCAATCTTCACTCTGCTGCTGAACGAGATGCCGTCAATTTAAGTGTGGTTTATCCAGCCTTCACTGCTGAGCCTCAACCTTCAGTGAGGTCAACTCACTCTCTTGCTGTTGACTCGGGGCGGCTGACGAATTTAGGAAACCAACTAGTTGACCATGAAGACTATCAGGCATCAGTTGACGAATTTAGGAAACCACCTACAGAAAACTGTCACTATTTTCAAAGCATTGACTTACAGCTGGAGCCGTTCATAGAGGGCACGCCGAACAGAAGAGTTGATCCCATAAGCAATGGAGTTGAACAGTCCCTGAGTCAACAGAATCATGCTTTCATTTACTCTATGTAATTTCTTTATCATCTATGGCCACAGTAGTCGGTCAAGGAGAAGCCAAAACCAACGGCCAAGTAAAGTAGGATAATCGGTCAAAGTCAATGGTACCATGAGAGCAGAGAAGAGGACATCCAAGACTGACAGCCAGAAAAGCCTGCGACCCGGATCAATGAAATCATGAACTCGATTGATGGTACTAAATGCCCATGATCCGATCAAGATCAAAGGATAATAACCCCAGCGACGTAATGCCTACAAAAATTCAAAATGATAAAATATAAAAAAAATATCCTTCGAGGTTTCCGGGCAGTGAGCCAGTTTTGTCAGACAATACATTATTGGGTCAAACAATTGTGTCCATAAGCACACTAATCCCTTAAGGCTGTATGGCCTTCCATTTTTGAAATTCATAACTAGTGGAAGGACATACCTTCACGTCAGATCTGGACCCAAACTGGAAGGATTGGTCAGACACTCCAACTGCCATCTACCAGAGGAAACAAGGAAAGAAAAAAGTAAGGAATCATTTGGAGTTCTTGGCATGAATAACACACATTTTAATATCTATTTGTATGTTAGTTCATACCCGAGTCACATTCTTTAGGGTGCGAATAACTTGGAAATATGTGATCCCATTATACAAAATTGCACCCCAGAGTGGAACATAAAATGTCAAAAAGTGAACAGCCTGCAATAAAGTAAAACCATAGAAAAGTGACCTCCTAAGTCATATCAACAGAATTCAAGGAAAAATTGACCAATTAAACTAGAAAAATTTTCCAAATATTTAGGAAACATATATTAAACTTTATACAATATTCCACTTACACTAGTTGAATTGTAATATTCCACCCAAGGTTAGGAGTTACGATCCGTGTTCATAAGTTTGAGCACGTATGAGCACCCAATAAAACCTTTGAACGACACCATCACTCACAAACAAACACATTGAATGAACCCTCTTTGATTCAGAGGCTTCTGCAGTATTTTCTCCCTCCCCCCCCCCTCTCTCCTCCTCCCCTCCCACTAGTCTCTGCCTGTGTCCCTTTCTCTCACTTTAAGGTACACTTTCTTCTAATAAAATGGGACTTAAATGGGCTGAAAACAGCAAACAATTCAATAGATCAACTATTTAACGACCAATAGTTGCAGAAAAATGGATTGAAAAAGGGATATTTGATGCAGCAGGCAGCCAAGAAGAAGGTAGGATCGGATGCAGTGGCAGTGGCGGCAGGTTCCAAGGACACACTTTTGAGAAGAAGAAAACTCTATAACTCAAAATATGCTAATTAATTCTATTACATGGGTGGCCTATTTATTGGTCTTGGTGGAAAGAAAAAGAATAACTTAAACATAAAAGAGAATGAAAGGAAATTAGGAAATAACTTTGAAAAATAAACCCCGATAGTGGTCGAAGCTTGGCTCTGATGGTGGGGCTAGTGTGCTTGCCACTTCAATCCTCTTACTAGGAGAACTCAACTCCGGCGAGTAAGCAAAAGACAGCAAGTTCAACAACAATGGTGACAATTTGTAGAGCCAACCCCCATGAATTGGCCACACGTGGAGATCTCAACTCCAGAGAGTAAGAGTGAGAACTCGAAGCCAACAATAGTGGTGATGATTGGCATGACCATCCCTCATCAATCCTCCCCACTTGGAGTACTTGACTCTGATGAGTAAGTTGGAGAACATGAAGCCAGGGGTGCGGGAGTTGTGATGGTATCACAGAGGCCACAGCAGAAAGGCAAGGCCGTAGCACGGCAGAAGGGGAAGAAATGGGCCAAGGTCAGCTGGGGTCAGTGGTTTCTGTGGTGTTGGAAGCTTGGTCCTCTGCTGAGGGGCCCCCATCAGGTCTGTGGCGTCATTTGATGCATGGAGGGTGCCAAGGCGCAGGGGGATGCTTGAAGGAGGTGTACTAGAAAAGCAAGAAGTTCTCCTATTTGCATACAGGCATCGGTAATGTGCAGGGTCTTACTGTCTGCTAACATGCACCGGATGGTTCAACCAGTGTGCCTCGGGTGTGAGGCCCTCGTGCGTCTCACGTGTGCTGCACATGTGATGTTTGGGGTGCACTCAGTGTGTGAGGCCCTGTGCAGGTGATATGGCACTAGGGCTGCCAACCCCTAGCACTGCTGGCTGGCACTTCTGCTGGCAGTCCCCCTTTTGGAGGCAGTGCAGCTGGTGGTGCGGACGAAGGCCACGATGGGCCAGAGAAACACACAGCTCGTGGAGTTCCCTCGTCATGTGCAGTGAAGCGTGCAGGTTGTGGGGTTCCCATGTCATGTGCAGGTCGTGAGGTTTACTTGCTGTGTGCAGCAGCCTAGGGTTCCAACAGCCCTGGCACTCAGTATTCCACCTAGGATGCTACCAGGATCTCAGGATGGCAAAGGCTGCACTGTGGCGGCGCAGGTGGCACCTGGGTGGGGCTGGCAACATTGGGACACGGCTGGCTGCAGCAAGTTGGAGATGCCAACGCTGGGGTGATGCCACAGGCATGTAGGGGAGACGTTGGGTGGCGCCAACAGTGTAGGGGAGGTGCTGACACACCTGAGGAAGTGCTGGTGACTCTTCTGGAACTACTGGGGGTCTACTGGAGGTGCTGAAGACAGTGCTGGAGGTGCAGGCGACACTGGAGGCATGTCCAATGCTTGAGCTGCAGGCAGCAAGGGTGTCACTAGAGGTGCCCCTGGGCGACACTGGAGGCACTGAAGGCAGTGCTGACGGTGCTGTTGGCAGGGCCAGGGTGGTGGCACTCTGGCTATTGCTCCGGTAACAGTGGTGCCACTCTTGCTTGCATGGATTTTTGCTTCAATTTTGTTGACGTTCGCCTTAAATCTGCCTATGGAGGATTCAAGATAGCCGAAGGTGGGCAACATACAAGATTGTCAAATTGCTTCAAATTTGTTGTGCAGATATACCTCTCTGAAAGGAATGGGGTGGATCAGCAACAGAGGCAGCTGTGGAGTGACGATCAGCAATGATCCATGAGAATTGTTCAGATCTTATACGAAATTGGTATAAGATTCTATTATATAGAAGGCCTATTTAAGGATAAGATTCTATGCAGTGGCGGTGGCAGATCCCCGGGGCACCATTTTAAGGAAAAGAAAACTCTTCAACTCGAGATATACCTATTGATTCTATCATATAGGAGGCCTCTTTAAAGGACTTGGAGGAAAGAGGAAGTACAAATTCAAAATTGAAAATAATAAAATAAAATTAGAAAATAAATTAAACTAAAAAAACCCTGAAAATAGACAAAACTCTGCTCCCATAGTGGGCTAAGAAGCTATCCCAGCCCCTAGTTCCAACAACTATCCAAATATCCTATCTGAGATAGGAATTTGAGTTCTACAGAGAGGAAACACACTTAAAATCTGATCTATAACATTGAATTAGACAACTATTGAGATACACTCCTGTATTGGGTAGGAATAAGAGTTCCAAGTTATGAAACACTCTTAAGATCTGATTTAAAATATTGAATTTCTTGTGTCTAGGAAATTCAAGAAGTTACTAATTTTAAAAACTAGGTTCCAGATTACATGGAAGAAACATATTAGTAATGAAAGCATTGAGAAAATAAGTGAAACATTTTGATGAATAATTGAGAATTTTGAAATGTCACGAGTGCTTTGGAGGGCATAATGAAAGCAAATGATATGTTATGTTTAATTATCCATCAAAATGGACATTACACAATAATTTATTAGTATTTAATTATGTTATGTAAAATTTAAGTACATGCCTTTCCTATTCGAGCCAAATCTGTCCAACACCAGGTTCCAAAGTGCTCATAATCATTACCTATGGAACGTATGACAGTCATAGAGAGAGAAGTACCTGCATGAATAAACAGTTAATCCTTTTATCCAGAAAAATACACATGATAATGAACTTCAAAACATAATAAACATAGTAAACAAGAGCCAATCTAATTATTCTTGAATCTAAGAGAAAAACCTACCCCAAACATACAAGTGAAAGAATGATCCCAAATCTTCGACGTCAGTCTTATGTCTAACAACAGTGCGGTGAAGAGTGAAAGCAATAGTCGTGGTCCACAAGAAAGATGCTACACAGAAGAAATGCGCACTATAGTCTTGAGCATAGCAGAATAACCCATTTGAGGGGTCCCTGAAATAAATAAACACAATTCAGACCGATTATTACACAGCAACGATTCCATATGAAAACCAATAATCACTTTGAGATAACAAGAATTATAGACTAACCCAACTATCGTGAAGAAACTGTAAAGCATATCCTGCACAAAGAAAGCGTCCGCATCAGATTGGCGGAACTCAAACATGATCTCCATTTATGTTCAAACATGAACATAGGGCACATAGACAAACGGCACGACAATATATGGATCAACATGATCTCCATTTCTCACCAAAAAAATCTGAAAAAACGTCAACGAATAACAAAAAAAAGTGGAAAACTGCCTTGAAATTATCCCGCGTAGAAAAAATAAGTAACAGATGTAACGACCACATTCATCGTATGCCCGGGGGCAGAATTCAAAAACCAACAATGGAGGAATAGTATCATTGATAACTCACCGAGAGAGCAAGAAAAAATATTAGTTTGAAGGAGAATTTCTGGAGATCTTTAAAAAGGAGATAGCACAGCACGATGAAAGCAGACCCCACGAGTGACAGCGTCGAAGCGCTCACGTTCACCGCCACCAGAACTCTCCGATTCTCCACCGTCAGGCTTCCAGACACCGTCATCGTCGCCGCGTATCGCTGCCACTGGCGGCGAATTCACCGGAGCAAATTTCCCAACAAAGATTGAGATTGACGACGCTTTAACAGGCCGACAAGGCTACTCGCAACGCGAATTTACACTGGGCCGCAAGTGGAAACAGGTGGGCTTACATTGCCATTTTGATAGATGCTTCTTGGATTTAAAGTTTGGAGCACGTGTCACGCACTGAGGTTAGCCTTACTCTCTCCCTTACAAACTTTCAATCGCAGTAGCCACGTGCCTCTCGCACATTCCTTGCTGGAAAGTAGTTGCACTGCCACGTCTGCACTGCTAAATAAAATTTAAAAATAGCCCTCTAAATCAAATTAATTAGTTGGAAAAATTTAGAATCATATCTGAACTTTTCCTAATATTCAAATTACAGTAACTCGTGATCCAAAATTTTGATTTGGATGAAATTTTCATCAAATGATTCTAATTTCGGCCTAGTTTCTTGTCATTAATCACTTTCTTGCGAAAGGTCAAACATGTAAATTTTACTGTTTTAACCTCTTATAGATGAAAAATTGGTCAATGCACATAGAAAAAAGATGAAATGTGAAAATAACAAAAAAACATGATAACATGCAGTACGTTTGTGCAAATTTCGGTGTTAAAATCAGTGGATAATGATAAAATTGTATATCAGAATGGCACATTATCATCTCTCCCCGCCCCCAACTTATCATTTCTCGCCCCCATTGCAATGGAAGTGAAGAGAGGGTATAGTTGGATGAGCGAGCGACTTCAGAAAATCCATGAATTGACCATTAATAGAATTGAAAGGATGGTTCTACCTTGTGCTAGCCATTGATGTGCTAATACACTTGGTGCACTGTGATTTAGGCACATGAACTAACCTATAAGCTCCTTATTGGTATTTACTAAGTAGTTAGGCATGTGGATGTGATAAATTCACTTCTACCATGCCCATCTTGATGACTATTTCGCATATTGTGGTACGTATTGAGAGTAGGACGGGGGTTATATTTCTTGTTTTCTTGACACCTTTTTTTCATTTTTCAATTATTAGTTTTTATTCTTTGCAATTTTATAAAAACGCTACTTTCCTAATTTATTTTTTATGTCATTATTTTGCAAGTGGATGTACATGATTCTCAAGATAGGGTTTGGGTTAATTTAACCAATAGAAAATACACACCCAAGGGGTGCTTGCTTTTGCTGTCCCATCCCACAAAACTCCATGTCATTAAGTCTGAAATCTTATCCGATCACAAGTGACACCAATTATGCTAAATGATCAATTGTCCCTCAGCTTTGAGTATACCCAAAAGAGCTCCCACTCCTCTTGCTGCCCTAAATTACAAAGGCCTCTAGGTATGGCTAAGCCTTGCATTAGACAGATTATTAGCTTTATTCATCACATTAGCTCTTTGAACTTTGACGATCACACCATGAGAATTTTCCATTTTTGTGGAGCTTGGCTTTGAATTGGCATTTGGGTGCACTTCAGCTTTGGCCTTTGTGTGCATATAAGCTTTGGCTTTACATTGAATTTTAAAGAAAGAGCACCCAATTTTCTCCCATTTTTTTCGTAGAGATTCATAGCTTTTCAACTACTAAAGGGCTTACATATGATACACTCTAAGTTTCTCAATGAAGAGGTGTTTATGGGCAAGCTCTATTTTTGGAAAACATGACCCCTATATTACTAAGTATAATTGCATGAATCACTGAAGGCATCAATGATGGATATTATGTGGCCTATAAGCCAATCACACTTCCATGTATCTCGTTTGTGTTCATTAAAATGAAATTTATTCATTGTCATTCTTGTGTGATGTTTGCAATGAACTCCATGAGCATATGCAATAACTGAGTGAATTATGATGAGATCATAATACAATGATCACTAGTATTTAAAAAGATATTCTAAATATTCCTATTAGTGGGATATTCGAGAAGGACATCAAATTATCGATAAATAATATCACTACCTAATCCGACTCATATGATAAGTATGACTGATCATGTAGCCATCGGTGTAGAGACACTAAAGATAGACAGCGGGTGCTCTTTGGAGAATGAGTTCATTAAATTGATCCGCGTGAATCCCTAAATGGTGATTATACCAAAGTGTCAAGTATGTTGATTCATCTCATGGTTGTGTATGTGGTTTTTTGACTTAAGACACCAAAGATATTTAGTGGATGGATGATCATGTTCTAATTATGACTTATGAATCCCTAGCCACAGGATCTCTTAAATGCCATACATTGGATACGACATGAAGTCTTTGAAGATAATTGTGTGACCAAGATGGGATCATCCGCCCTCGGTATTAGAAGAGATTGACTCAAGGAATGAGATGTGATGAAATCCTTGGCCAAAGTAGTGGGAAATATCAAAGAAGGAGTTCCCAATGATTTCGTACACGCATTAGTACTAAAATAAGTGAGCAATTAAGGTTTGACAAATTAACCATACCTTAAGTCATTCATGATTTTGGTGCAGATGAAGGATTATACATGCATGACAATTGATGACAGAAAGGTTCCATAAGGGAGTTCTTACATTCTCCATATCTCTTAGAGCATATGGTGTAGCTTGGCCCCTTACAGGTTGACAACTCAACCTAGTGATTGGGTTAAATCGATCATTGATTAATTAATTTATATGTTGATGTGGATAATTAATTAAGATTGACCTATAAAGTGTTATTGGGCCTATAGAGTTATTAACTATTGAGATATATGGACCTAGATGGTCACAGATAGAAGGTCTAAGGTGGATATAGACATAATTATGAAAAATCTACATACCAAATGTTTATAAATTAGGGGAGAACAACCACAACTCAAGGCTCCCATGTTAGCCTTGTGAGAATTCTCTCATTTCTTCTCTTTCTCTCTTGGTAAAGACCTTTGAAGAGGACATCCAACCATCTAGAGATTGTATCGGTACCACTAGAGGCTAGACACTTGACTAACTTCAAGAACTCCTTTAATAGAACCTTGTAAGTATGTTTTCTCATACATACTAGATGATAGGATTACCTATTTTTGGTTCCTCAATCTTTTGAATATCCGATTCAATGTATTCCGTTGCATTCAATGTTTTGATAAAAATTTTTAAAGGCTTATCAACCTTAGAACCCAAAAATCAAACCAAAGAGGACATAGAGGCTTCTTGTGCATATGAAAAACTAGCCTAAAACCCCATCAATTTCACTTTTCATCTTCATTGAGATCCATTTGTGGAGGCAAAATAAGAGTATGTGTTCTCAACCTTTTTGATGACTGCGTTATTCGTTAATTTTTTAAAGGGTAAGTAAATTTATTGCTTCATAAGGATCGCTGCTTTGTTTTGTCAAAATTCATAAGGTCCCTGTTTAAAATTGTAGAAGCCAATCAAAATGCACCATGTTAACCACATGTAAGATGCAAAAAGGTTTATATTTTTTTATTGCATGTTGTCATTCTAGCTTTTAGAGCATCATATTGTGCACAAGAAGTAAAAAAAAGATTAGATAGTGACACTGCCAATCATTTTTTGAATCCAATGATTGGAAGTGTCAAAGTGGACGTCCAAGATTGCGCTACATGGCACAACCTCATTAGTAGATTTAAAAATTAATTTAAATCTACGTTCAACTAAAAAATCATTTTCCAACTTGAAAATTATTTTTTGATAATTTTTACATAAAAAATCACAATATCCTTATAAAGTTAAAACTAATCATTTAAAATCATGATAATATGCATTTGTAATAATTTTCATGTGAATAAAAGCATAAAATGCATGATAATAATGTTACAACGTGTATGTTGTTAACCAGTCACTTTGTAATTCTAGTCCTAAGGCCACTACCTTTGATCCTTGTCCTAATAGAAAAGGGAAAAACTACCAAGGTTTCATCCCGCTACTAATCACTCTGAAAACCTAGAAAAAAGAAAACTAGGAGTGCTTAAAGTCCAATTAAAATTTCCAAACACAAAGTTAATTATTTACTCACCAATATCCCAACAAAACCATGTCATAAGCTTGATCTCCTACGTAGCCAACCACTACACTAGCTCATGAAGATTGTGTCAACTTGAAGCTTGCTGTTGTCCGTTTGCACTAGGGTGAGTGCTCATGCATGTTGAATGATCTCATGGCCAAAAGTTTTCTTCCTCAACTGACCCAAAGATTGCCATTTCTTGTTGTGAAACCCAAAAAAAGTTGTGAAACAACTAAGAGGGGGTTGAATTAGATTTTTTGTCTCCTTAATATTATTTTAACATTTTTTGATTCCTTGATTATTTTGCTCACTTCACTCTTACGCCATTTTTTATGCTAAATAGGGTATCAAATCTCCATGCACTTTCCAAGGAGTTAGTTATCTCAAAGTCTCTCCTCACCCGCATTTTTTTATTTCTACATAGAATACCTAATTCATTGCCATCTTATAATGATGAATTATTACCATGAGGGGAAATGGATTTTTTTCTTCTTCATGAATCAATTTATTTAACACTTTTCATCTTATATGTAATGAGGTAAGTGATAATGTGCCCTTTTTCATGTGTAATTTCAGTGGTCTTAACTGATTTGCATTCATAATTCATAGTTCATAATTCATGCTTATATGATATTTTCTTATTTTGATAAAATTTTTGCATTCATTATGAAATTACACTCCAATGATCTTTAATTATTTTCAAATAAAGACTCCCAGTTGAGAGCATCAAAGTGGAGATCTGAAAAATATTTGACCCATGGGTTTCCCCATCACTGAAAGATTAAATTTGAACCTCATCAGTGAAAATGGGCATCATAGCTTCTTCAAAAACTTCAAGATTCTCCTTAGATTCTTCCTTGATCCAAATAGTGAAGTTTTCACTCATGCTTTAAAATCCTAAATGCCTTGATTGGCACTTTCTTATCCTTTTACCTAAGATTATCCCCTTCCTCCTACATTTCAATGTTGACTCCTGCCAATAAGAGCTATCAACCCAAGATTATGGTGTTTCCTCAAATGTTTGATCACATATTGATCTGAATTGATGACCGTGTTGGTGAGTTTCCCATGAGTATCGTATGAGTCCCACCATCAAAATACAATATGTGAGATGCGGCATCATTTGTGTGATTGGCTTTAACTTTAGTTTCACCAAAGGTGTTGCAATAAAAATCTGATTCAAGGCCTCTGAAAGGCTTGTGGAATTGGATTCTATGAATTTCATAAGTAATGATGACCTCTCTTTGTTTCATTGGAAAAGATTTCCTCCCTCCTTGAGGATTTTCCCTTATGATTTTCCATAGAGTTACTGATTTTTCCTCTTTACCTCTAACTAATCTTGGGCCAAGTCTAGTTATCATCCATTACCCTCATTTTTCCTATGATTGATAGGCATAGGATAGTCCTTTTGTCAAGGGTGTTTTCATCATGATCAATTATGTCATTTTCCATGTCTTAATACAAAGATTATAAACATAATTTTTAATGTTCATGATTTGCTCATTTTGTGGTGAAGTCTTCTAGTGTTCCAAGTTCTTGAGATTTCGCATTTTTAGGAAAGGTAATTCATACACATGATCTTCTCACTTCCCATTAATCAATTCATCTTTCCACTAGATATGATTGCTTGAAAACTCTCTAAATTTTTTTGTCCTTTCAACATCACTATAAATTGACCATAGAGATTCATAAACTTCAAAAGGATAAAGCAGCATATTAGTGCCCCTCAATGACTCATCACATCATGAAACCTAATCACTTTGAAATGGTTCTTCCTCATATGAATAAATGATTTGATCATGAATTTAAAATTTCAAAAATAGAATTCACCATTTTGATTTATTGTAATCATAGTGATGAGCTAATTTTGTGCAATCATTGAAAACACCATATCAAGGGTCAAGATAGTCAAAACTAAATTCATTGAAGAGTTATTTAAGGGTCATAATAAATTCAAAACTAAATTAATTGATGAGTTAATTAAGGGTTAGAACAAAGTCCAAACTAAGTTAATAGATGATTTAATAAATTATAATTACTAAATAAGGATAAAAACTCATAAATTCCAAACTAACTTAATTGAATACATAATTAAGTATAATTAGTAAATAAAGATCAAAACTCATATATAAATGCCAAAGTGTGTTTGTGGTCATCAAAAACGTACATCAACAAGTCAAAATTAGTTTCCAACTCATTTATAATTAGGATTCAGAAATATTAATTTAGAATAATGGCGATAAAGAATCAAATCCATGGAGAATTAGGGTTGCGTTTTAGAAGATTTAGAATTAGTCAAATTAGATGATAAATGTGGGTGAGAATTTAGGGAAAAATAGATTTAGAAAGAAAATATTAAAGATCTTTCCACGGAATCAAAATTCACTCCAATCAATTCTAAATAGATGGAGGAATCAAAGAGAGAAGTAATAGAGAGAAAATTATTCGTGACTAGAGAGAAAGTGAAGAAAATGTGCAAAATATTATCAAAATGTGATTCAAAATGGAAATAATCTTTAATGGACTGTCTAGATCTTTATGCATCATTGCATGAAGGAAAATCATCATGTAATTGCATCCATTGGATCTTCTTTTGACACTTCAGATCACGCCATACGTAATGGGGAGTTCATAGGGTGTAACAAGTTGCGGTTGTTACTCTCCTGATCAATAACCATGGTTCATAAAAAATCTATACAAATTGTTGTCAAATAAGGAGTTGCCACATACCCGAGCATTTTAGCTGAAGATCAATAGTTGTAGTTAAATCTAGAGATCTAACACTCTACAATATCATAAACTACTTGCTAAATAAAAATAAAAATGTAGCCCCACATTAGAAAAGTAGCTGAATTTTGTAATTATTTATAGGATGTCAAAATATAAAATGGTTTTTTTGGTCCATTTGGGTGATGGATATCACACTTGTATGTATCTCGTTTATTTTCATTGAAATGAACTTCATTCATTGTCATTCTTGTGTGATGTTTGTAATGAAGTCCATGGACATATGCAATGACTAAGTGAATTATGATGAGATCATAATATAGTGATCACTAGTCTTTAAACATATGTTCTAAACATTCCTATTCATGAGATATTCAAGAAGGACATCAAATTATCCAAAAAGAATAATAAT
The DNA here is from genome assembly GCA_024174645.1 of Lemna minuta. Taxonomy (NCBI): domain Eukaryota; kingdom Viridiplantae; phylum Streptophyta; class Magnoliopsida; order Alismatales; family Araceae; genus Lemna; species Lemna minuta. Next base: position 1,809,418 of record CM044104.1, on the reverse strand, counting down.
ATCTAATCCATCTCATATGATGAGTATGGTTGATTCTGTAGCCATCGGTGTGGAGAAACTAAGGATAGATAGTGGGTGCTCTTTAGAGAAAGAGTTCACTGAATTAATCCATATGAATCCTTGAATGATAATTATATCTAACTATCAATTAGGTTGATTCATGTCATGGTTACGTATATGCTTCTTTGACTTGATACACCAAAGACATCTTGTGGATGGATGATCATGTTTTGATTATGACTTACGAATCCCTAGCCACGGGATATCTAAAATGTCATATATTGGATACAGTAAGAAGTCCACGAAGATGATTGTGTGATCAAGATGGGATCATCCACCCTCCGTATTTGAGGAGATTGACTCAAGGAATGAGATGCGATGAAATCCTTGGCCAAGGTAGTGAAAATATCAGAGGAGTTCTCGATGATTTCCTAAACGTATTAGTATTAACTTGAGTGACCGATTAGGGTTTGATAGTTGACCATACCCTAATTCATTCATAAGTCTCATGCGGATGAAGGATTATACATACATAGTAATCGATGACGGGAAAGTTTCATAAGTGAGTTCTTACATACTCCATATCTCCTAGTGTACGTGGTATAACTTGGCACCCAACGAGCTGGCAACTCAACCTTTTGATTGGGTTAAATCGATCCTTGATTAATTAATATATATGTTGATGTGGATAATTAATTAAGGTTGACCAATAAGGTGTGATTTGGTCTCTAGAGTTATTAACTAGTGAGATATATGTACCTAGAGGGTCACACACATAAGGTCTATGGATGTTGGTTGATATAGACATAATTATGAGGATTTTTATGAAAAATCCACATACCAAATGTCTATAAATAGGGAGAGAATGACCACAACTCAAGGTGCCCATGCAAGCCTTCTAGGAATTCTCTCCTTTCTTTATTTTATTTCTTAGTGAAGAGGTTTGAAGAGGAGATCCAACCATCCGAAGACCGTGTGGATACCGCTAGAGGCTAGACACTTAAATAGCTTCAAGAACTCCTTTAAAAAAACCCTGTAAGTATGTTTTCGCATACATACTAGATGATAGGTGATAACATGCTATATTGACATAATAAAACATGATTTTTAGTGCATATTAAGGCATAAATGATTTCATTTCCATGCATGTTATCATATTTAAATGTATTTTTCTATTATTCTCTTAAAAAGTCATTATAATCTCAAAATACTTTAATTTAGGGTTAATTTTGATAAATTAGAGTTTAATAATTTGATAACCCATATTTTTCTTGAGATTATAACTGTTTTTAAAGTTAAAATAATAAGAGAAACAATTTTTATAAACATTCATTTCATTTTCTAAAGTTTAAAATCTTAATAAATGAATGTATTTCTGAAATAATAATTTTAACTCTCATTATTTATTAATTTTGACTTTTTAGAATAATAGATAATTAAATTTCAGATCAAATGAAAGAAATTTGGATTAATTTGGAGTTATACATAAAAATTTATGAATTTTCTATTTTTAGGGATTTTTTTCGGATTTTTGCGAATTTATTTTCTATTTAAATCAATTAAAATAAATTTTAAAAAATTGCAAAAAGCGGATTTAACCCGCGCGGGGCCACATGGCAGCGCCACGCAGGCCCACGCGGCGTATATATATATTATATATATTTTATTACTATATATAGTACAAAGGGTCTTCAGCCTTCCCTATAGGGAAGGGGTAATTAATCGTATTAAACCGTTGGGTCTTATAAACCCGACGGTTTCCTGATATTAACTCCGTGTGGGACTAAGTCCCACACATTTTCTTTTGATGCAGGTCACGTGGCGACAATCTAAGCGTTGGATCGGGCGGGCGTTGAACCGGATGCGTTGATCGCGTGGAGCGCGGACCACCGGATCATCATCAATTCCACGTGCTTTAATTATGGGCGTTATAACGGTCAGATTTCAGTGACGTGGCGGCATCACACGCGCCGATCGGGTGGATACGCGGTCCACAGATCGAAGATCAAGCACGTGCCTATTTTGAAGCGTTATAACGGTCCAGATCAAATCTCGCGGGAGACATCCGGACCGTCAGATCAAGAATCAAGGGGCGCGATCGGAGCGTTTTTATAAAGCTTTTCATCGGATCAAACAATGACCGTCCATCACAATCCGACGGTCACGACTTAATCGAAACGGTCCACGATGGACCGTTTCATCGTGAATGCTTTTTGATCGGACGGTTACGATCAAAAGCCCTATATATAGACTTGTTTTTCATGAATGTAAGCATCCGAGTTGAGATTTCAATCTAATTGACTTTCTAGACACCCCTCTCTCTCATTTCTCTCGATTCCAACGTGTTCTACTCTGATTTCTGCACTCACGGAGCATTTGAAGTCGAGATTTGGTGGAGAATTGAGTGAGAAATCGCAGCTTGAAGCTCGTCGAGGCGTTCTTGAGGTTCTTCGCGATTAATCCTCTTAATCGCGGCAATTTGATCGCAAAACAGGTTTAGTGGAAGCGGTTTTGCATGATTTCTCCCCCTATTATGTTTAATTTTCGTTTAGATTAGGATTTTAAGATCAATTTCATAATATTTAGCTCGAAATCACGATTTCTTCGGTCCGAAATTTATCTCCACTTGGAAATTCGATTTCTCCATGAAATCAACTCCAAATTTGACGATTTTTGATTCCGTGGAATTGATTTGAAGTATTCTTTCTTAAAATACCATTTTCCCCAATTTCTACCATCAATTTCTCATCCGATTTGATCAAATTTGAAGATTACGTTAAGAAATTCCTTAATTCCCTGTGGATTCGACCCTTATTTACCATTATACCCTTGAATTCGTGATTAATTCTCAAAATTGGTAAGTTTGGAATAATTTTTGACGCGATACCGCGTGAAATCGATGACCTCGCGGTTTCGTCTCGTCAATATGATCATTTGTTCTTGGTGCCTCAATGGTTTAAATATTCAATTCAATGAATTTTGTTACATTCGATGTTATGACCAAATTTTGAAAAAGTTTATCGACCTCAGATTTGAACATTTGGCACCTAGACATAACCATTACTCCCCTTAACTTAGGCGCCACCAACACATCGCGTTGGTGATGCCACATGTTGTAATGCAAGCACATGGAGCCACGTTAACACACAAAATGGTTCCCATTTTTTTTGAAACTATAATGTATTCAAAATTTTTAGATATAGCTCATTAGAAGGTCTTAGATATAACTCAATACAATTGGGCTTTACCATTCACATGGTATCAGAACCTCAATTAAATTATTTTTCCGTGTTGCCGCCGCAGCTCAATTAAAGTGGCCGCAACCACTGCTCTACTTCTTTCCTCGCTAGTAGCTCAGGTGGGGCCAAAGGTATCCCCTCTCCCCTTCTGCCTTTTTTTTTCCTGCTGCCCTTATTAGGGCCACTGTTGCCGCACTTATTGGGCCACCACCGCCACTGCTACCGCCCTTATTGGGCCACTGCTGCCGCCCTTATTGGGCCGCCGCCACCGTTGCTGCCGCCCTTCTCGGGACACTGCTATTGCCTTTCGGAGCCCCTTCCACCATTGTTGTTACCCTCTTCAAGGCTATTGCAATTATGCTTTTTTTTTTTGAGTTTGATGGCATCTTCTCGGTCAGATGAGTCGTCGCCACTTTCATCCCTAGGTCCCCTTGCTCCAACTCCTCCACCAACAATCCCGACAACTTTACCACAAATATCGTCCCTCGTAGAAGCATTTTCCGCCACACGATATTCTATCACGAGCCAATTGACACGACCGACATACACCTTTGACGATCACAATTATGCATCACGGGCTATTGGTTTTTGAAGACTTTTCTCATTGCCCATCGCCTACTCCACCATTTGACGGAGTCTTCTCCTGCCAAAACTTCTCCGGATTATGATACATGGAATCAACTAGATTCTACTATTCGCTCCTGGATGTGTCAAAACATTCTTCCAACTATTGCTCAACATCTCTCACATCTCAAACCTGCTAGCACACTATGGCAAACAAGACCAACATTAGCCGCACAGTGGAAATCTTTGAGTCTATGTTTACTTGCACACAAGGTGATCAGTCCCTTCAAGATCACTTTGGTCGCCTCCAGTCACTTGTGCAAGACTTATCTCTCTATCAACCACCACAACAAATTTATGCACATTGGAATGATATCGTGAGGAGCTCATCGCTAGAGTCTATCTTAGTGGCCTGTGACCATCTATTGCTTCCCAGATTCGTGGTCAAGTACTTTCTAGTACCCATGTTCCAGATATGACATCGATTTTTTCCTCGGCTCTTCGAGTTAGCACCAGAGTCACTTTGAGTGCTAGAGTCACTTCGAGCACTAGACCTTCATTTTCTACATCATCCCCGTTACCAGAGTCGTCTGCCCTGCTAGTATCTGGTTCTCGTGGACGAGATGGGGGGCGTAACTCTAAGGCCACTACTTCTCGTGGTGGACGGCCCACAACTAAGGGCAAAAAAATCTTCCTGCCTTGCACTTATTGTGGCAAGACCGCTCATGCTTCAGAGAAGTGCTGGAAGGAGTTTGGGAAGCCTAAATGGGCTCAAACTATGTTTTCCTCTATTACTCCGAGCCCGAGTCCTCCTAGTCTATCTACGCCACCGGTCGGACCAACTATACAAATGACTTTCACCCCAACATAATATGAAGCATGGAAGCAATCTAAGGCATCCACATCGTCTGCCAACTTGGCTTCTACTTCAGGTACACATGCCTTTCTTGCTTCTAGATCTTCATGGGTTATTGACTTAGGGGCTTCGGCTCATATGACTGGAACCCCTTCGACCCTCTCTGACGCAGCCTTAGCGCAGGATAAATGTAGAACAAAGACTTGAGTCCACAAGCCTTGATCTACTAGAGTCTAAATCCACACAACTAACTTCTTTAACCCTTGAATTCACAAGGGGTGTACTTGAATCCACAAGCACAAAGCATTATCTAACAAGGAGAACACTTAGAAAGAAAGCATAGCTCTCAAAGTGGGATACCTTCAAATTGTGTTCTCATGGGTTATAATGGGGGCCTTATATAGGCCTCAAAAAGTAAAGGGTCATCCAAATGATTTGACCCATGAAAAGACAACACAAAAGTCTTGAAAATACAACTCTGACAGCATGCTTGTGTTAGAGATAGAAGTGACAAAAGCAAAAGTATATATCTTCTAGGCCTTGTCAGGCCTCTCTAGAAAGATATTTGTAGTTTCCAAGGCATGTCATAAATATTTGTGGTCCCTAGGAGAGTATCTGACAAATGTGTCAGGTATTAGGGATTCTCCCAAGGCCCAAAAAGCTTTAAATGGGCCTCCAATAAAAACTTGCCCATAGTAGTAGAAAATGGGCTCCTAGGCTACATTCTGGCCTACATCACTCTCCTCTCTTACTCCTACCGCAGCCTATCCACTCATATCCATTGTAGATGGTCGTTCATGCTCTGTTAAAGGGTATGGATCGAGCAAACCTACTCCCTCCCTTACTCTACATAATGTTTTATATGTTCCTGGCTTTCCCACTAACCTTCTTTCTATTAGTACAATTACACGTGCACTTAATTGTGTTGCTATTTTTTACCCTTTCCATTGTGTCTTCTAGGACCTTCGTACCGGTCAAAGGATTGGTTTGGGCAAGAGAATGGTCATGGGATCTATGAGCTCGAGTCGGACACCCCTTCCTTTGGGCTGTTTGCTTTGTTTTCTAGCTCTTCTTCTACTTCTTTCTATTTTGTGGCATTATAGACTTGGCCATCCTTGTCTATCTAAAATTAAGCAAACCTTTCCATGGTTATCTTTAATGAGTTTGTTTGCAAGTCATGTCAAATGGGCAAACATCATCACTCGACTTACCCAGCTCGTGACTCCATTCCATCCTCTTGTGCCTTCGACTTGATTCACTACGACATTTGGGACCCCTCTTGAGTTCTTTCTCTCCCGGGCCATCTATATTACATAGTGTTTGTTGATGATTATACTCGAGTTAGTTGGGTATATCTCATCAAAGACCATAGACAAGTTCTTGACATTGTTGGCCAATTTGCACAAGAAATTATTACCCAACATTCCACCACACAAAAAGTCATTCAAACTAACGATGCCCTAGAACTCGTTCAATCAGCCCTCCAACAATTTTGTGTTGACCAGGGAATCATTCACCAAACCACTTGTCCTTACACTTCTTCCCAAAATGATGTTGCGAAAAGAAAACACATCATATTACTTGATATCACTCGCACTTTACTATATGAGATGTGATAACAACAAAAATTATGCATCTAAGCTAGCCATTCTTGTCTTTATTTTTGCCTTTAAATATAATGTCTAGTCAGTATTCTTGCATGTTATCATGATGTTTTGCCTAAAATAAAGAATTCCAATTCTACATGAAAGGGAAAAGATAATTAGAAACAATTAGGGCAATTAATAGATTGTTAAAGGCTTAATCGAAAGAATTGTATAGAAGAGATTGTCTCCAATGATAAACAGTAATAAATCAAACCTCTGTTCATATATGAAAGACTAATCTTTTCAATATGGTAGTCATTTTTACTAGTCTTCTTTTATATTAGTTCATTTCACTAATGCCCCTAATGGGCTGGTTGTGACTGATGGGCGTGGAACTATCTTGGACAGGACATGCAGGTGAATAAGCGCCATCCAATAATGAATGTGAGCATAGAGATGCATACAATACCACGTCTCAACTTACCTGAAGCGTGCATGGCTCAAACACACAAGCAGTCCTTAACCAATCAAGGAGACTATAAGAAGAGGGCAAGCAATCAGAGCATGGAGCACTGTGGCGCGTGCAAAGCGACACGCATCAAGAGCTTTCTGATTTCGCAAGCCCTGCATCGCGAAATCAGAAAGCATAAAGAGAGAAGGGAGTTCGTTTGTTCTCGGCGTCTTGATTTTTTGCCGCCAATGAACCATTGGCCTGAAGGACACAAGCGAGATTAAGATCCGTTCAAGAGATTGCTAACGAATTTGAGTAGCTCATCAAGTTGATGACATCAATTCGAAGCTGCAAGGAGGTTTTGTTAGAATTGGTTTAGGTCTAGAAATTTGTTTTGCTTTTGTTTTCTTTTCTTTTCTTTTGAGTTGAATTATTTCTTCACTACATTTGTTGACTGAAATTGATTCTTGCAACATTTATAATTTGTTTTTAGTATCTTTTGGAGTTCGATTCAAATTAAATTTTAGGTTTTAGATTTTCAGTTTGTTAATTCCGTCAGTGCTTTCTTTTCTCTCTAATCAAATCATTTCTTCACTAGATTAGTTGACTGAAATTGATTCTTACAGGATTTATAATTCATATTTAGTATCTTTTGGACTTCGATTCAAATGACATTTTCTGTTTCAGATTGTTAGTTCTTTAATTCAGTCAGTGTTATCCTTTTCTTTTAGGCAGAAAATGAAAAGAATATTAAAGAAATAAAATCTCTACTCTATTATTCCCCTTTTGTATTTGAATTCACTTAGAAAACTCAAGTGACTGCTCTATTTTAGTTAAATTAGATCTGATGCAATTTGAGAAGATTTAAAATTAGTCTTATTCTCTATTCAGTAGCTATAATAAGAGGGAAATAGATTGTTAAATCAGAAAAAGACAATTACAGAAATTTAGAAAGGTTAATAAGAATAAAATAGAATATAGTAGATTAAAAATGAAATTGAATTCTAGATCTGAATAAAAATAAACTCTTAAAGTAAAGAAGTTATTAATTTCTCTTTCAGATTTTAATTGAGAAATTAAACTTTCTTTAGTATAATAATCGGAAATTACAGTAAAAGAGAATAAGGTGAAATTGAAAATATTCACTATGAGATCATACTGAGTTGACTTTAGTAATAATTCTCAACTACTATTGATTTTAGTTGGATAAGAAGAAGTTCTTAATTAAATAAAAAAAGAGAAAAGTAGAGTTTTTCATAGCCTCCCTTGGATCGACCCCTTTACTAAGCCTCATCTTTAGATAGCTAGGAGTTTAAAGGGAAAATTTATTTTATATACAATTTAATTGATTAAGTCCGAATAAAGGAATAACGACACAATTAATTAGGGTAATTTGGACTTATTAAGTTGTATGTTCCGCCTTATTTGTGGTCTGATGTCGTCATGATAGCCGCTTATCTCCATAATCGGCTTCCTTCCTCTCCTCTAGGAGGTGCAATTTCCCTAACTCGTCTTTTCCCCAATGCTTCTCTCTTTCCCTTACCACCTCGTGTCTTTGGATGTACTGCCTTTGGGCAAGACTATACTCCATCTCTATCTAAACTAGCTCCTTGTGCACTAAAGGGTGTATTTGTTGGCTATTCACGCACGCAAAAGGGCTATCATGTCTACTTCCCGATACGCCAGTGTTATATTACTTCAGCTGATGTCACCTTGCATGAAGATGTTCCCTACTTTTCTTTGTCTACTACTCCTCTCAGAGCCCCTCTATCTTCCCCCCTTGGTTTTCCCTCTATTCCTCCCTCCTCCTTGTCGCCTTCTCCCGAGATCTCTACTACACCGTCTACTGTGCCTCCTACCTTGCTTACCTCTGATGATTGTTGATAACATGCAATTTCATGCATTTTCATGCATTTATTCTTTGAAATATAATCATAAATGCATGTTATCATGATTTAAAATGATTAAATTGATAATTTCTATGTTTTAAAGGATATTCTTAATTTTTCATAAATTAGTAGCATTTTATGAACATTTAGGGGTATGGATTTATCAAGGATATAGTTTTCTTTTATTATTAAATGAAATTTCTACTTTAAATGCCTTTATTGACATGAGAGTTTTCATAAAGTGCATTTTTATCACTCTCTCATGAAAGATTTCTTCCTTCCTTCTTCATCTTTCCAGCATGATCGCATTCTCTATCTTTCCCCTCTCTTTCAACCCCTCCTTTTACTCCTTTTCCCTCCCAAACTGGCCTCCGCTCTCTCCTTCTTGCTATCTTTCATGAACACTCATCCTCTCTTTTGTGCTCCCTCTGCAACTCCTTATCTTCTTTCTTCACTCTTGTGCACTCTCCCCCTCTCTCTATTCCTCGTATTTTGCATGAACCTTGCTCCGACCTCCTCTCTCTCAATCTATAGCATCCTCTCTCTCCCTCACAATCTCTCTTCTATTCTTCTTCTTTTCCGTGATTCCATTCTTTCCTAATCTATATTCTTTCTCTCCTTCTCTTCCTCCCTTTCTTCCTCGCCCGCGTGTCTCTCTCTCTCTCCCACGTAACCTCTCTCTCTCGCGAGCGGTCTCTCTCTTCCCCTCGCTCTCTCTCTCTCGCGACAGAAATTCCATCGCGAGGAGAGGCGAGAGGAAAAGCCTCTCTCTCTCTCTCACTCTCTCTCTCTCGTCCTCCATTTTCCTCTCCTCATCTCTCGGCGTCCCTCCTTCTCCTCTCTCCCTCCGGATTCCTCTCCTCTTCTCTCCTTCTCCCTTTTTCTCTCGCTCGCGCGCGCATGCGCGCATGATCTCTCTCGCGACGGAAATTACTTTCGTCGCAAGAGGAGTTCTCCCTCTCCTTTCCTTTCTCCTCATCCTCCTTTCCTCCTTCTTCTCCCGCTCTATCTCCACTTCTCCTCCTCTTCTTCCTTCTTCTCCCTCTCGCTTTCGACCGCTCCACTCTCCTTCTCTGTCGCGAGGAGAGGCATTTTCGCTTCCTCTCCATTCCCTCTCATCCTTCCCTTTTTTCCTTCTCGCTTTTGTTCCTCTCCCCGCGCCCACTTTGACCACTTCTAGCCATCGCGAGAGAAAAGAGAGAAAAGAGAGGAGAGAGGAGAGAGGGGCATTTAATGTAATTTCATTGTGTTTTAGAGGAGTTTGACCGGAGCACGGGAGCGGGTTCACCGGCGCCATCTGAGGAGAGAGAAAATGAGATCAATGGCCATAAATGCTCCGGATTAAAACCCCGATATCTGACGATCCTGATCGAGTTAGGAGCTGAAATTTTGTGGGCACGATCGTCATTTCAAGCTCCACGAATTTTCTAGGGCTGATTTACGTTCTGAGACAAAAATAGGGTTATCAATGTTTTTTTTTGTTTGCTTCTAGCATTGGCTAGCCAAAAGGAAAGAAAGCAACGATAGATCATTGTTCATGTGTTGAACTTCATTCTCAATGAGTTTCTTCCCTTTTCTCTTCATTCTTTGTGTTGGATGCAAGACGCCAAGTCTGGGCGAAATATACGGCTCTCGAAGTTATGTTTTGATGAGGGAGCATCACTGGATTGTGTTTTCATCACGAATCTTGGAATAGAAATATCTTCTACCTATTTCATCTATTTTCCTCCTCTGTTCATCCACATTTCTACATTAAAAAAACCCTAAAAATCACTTTTCCACCATCGATCAAGGGTATCCAATATCTGAAAAGAGTTTGGAAGCACTTGTTCGGTTCATTTCATCTCCACTCACATTTTCTTCCTTTCATCGATCATTTCCGCTTTCTAAATCTAAAAATACCAAAAAAAAAATAGCTTCTGATTTCAATCTTGTAACCTTCCTCTCTGTGGATTCAACCTCGACTTGCCACTAATATAATTTAAAAATCAAATCTTGAAGAGTTGAGTATAAATTTGTTTGATACGTAAAAGCGTGCATTCAACGACCGCATTTTTACGCCTATCAATTGTCTAACTCCACCATCACTTGTGATACATACTCCTCCATCTTCCTCTTGTCTACCCTTTAGTGATCGGTCTACTCCTTTGGTTACCTCCTCTATGACACTCGACTCCACTCTATCCTCACCTGCCCCCACCACCACACCACATGATCCACCTCTTGATGACCTTCATCTACCCATTGCCTTACGAAAGGGTACTCGTGCTTGTACGCAACATCCCATAGCTCACTTTGTTTCTTATGAGCGCCTCTCTCCAACTTACTGCACATTTGCTCTTGCTGTGTCCTCTGAGTCACTACCCCATACGTATCATGAAGCTCTCCAAGTACTAGAGTGGAAATCAGTCATGGATCTAGAGTATCGCGCCCTGGTGCATCACAGTACATGGGACTTAGTACCACGCCCCACTGATGCTAACATTGTGACATGCAAATGGGTTTTCACCCTAAAGTACCATCTAGATGGCATTGTGGTTCGCCACAAGGTCCGATTAGTTTCTAGAGGATTCACTCAAGCTCATGACATTGATTACACTGAGACCTTCTCTCCGGTTGTTCGCATGAAATCTATATGCTTTCTTTTATCTCTAATTGTCAACCTAAATTGGTCTTTTCATCAGTTGGATGTCTCCAACGCCTTCTTATATGGTGATCTAACAGAGCAAGTCTTTATGGAGAAACCTCTAGGGTATGTTGCTTAGGGGGAGACTTCCCAAGTTTGCCTTATTCGTCATGCTATCTATGGGCTGAAACAAAGTCCTCGTGCCTGGTTTGTTAAGTTCAGCGGTCTGCTCACAGCTTATGGTTTTAACCCTTGCAAGTCTGATCCGATAGCAATGCGCAAGACAACATCTGCAAGCTATGTGGTACTTACAATATATGTGGATTACATTCTATTGACTGGTAATGATGAGGCTTCTATCTCTACTACCAAAGCTTATCTTCAAACGCACTTTGTGATACACGACTTGAAGACACCACGATATTTTCTGGGGATTGAGTTTGCTTACCAATCAAGTAAGTTAGCGTTATCTCAAAGAAAGTATGCCTTGGATCTTCTCAAGAGATGGGACTACTTGGGTGTAAACCAGCTACATCACCCTTGGAAGCACGACCCAAGTTTTGGGACACTAACTCACCTATGATGGCAGATGCCAACCGCTATCGGTGTCTATTGGGGAAGCCAATCTATCTAACAGTTATCTATCTCGATATTACTTATGTTGTTAGTGTTCTTAGTCAGTTCATGCATGAACCTCTCATGGTGCATTGGGACGGTGCATTACGAGTTCTTGCATATATCAAGTGTGCCCTTGGTGAAGGGCTTATATATTGACGTCATGATCATCTTCGTATTGAGGCCTATTCGATGCTGGATATGCTGGGGACAAAGGAGATCGAAAATCTACTACAGGGTATTGCACATATATAGGAGGTAATCTTGTCACTTGGTGTTCTTGGAAACAAAAGGTCGTTTCTTGTTTGAGTGCGGAAGCTGAGTATCGAGCTATGGCTGCTACCGCTCGTGAAATGGTATGGTTGTAGTCTTTTGTACAAGACTTAGGCATCACGACCCCAATGCCTATGCCTATGCATTGTGATAACCAAGCAACTATCTTTATTGTTGGAAACCTTGCCTTTCACGAGAGGACTAAGCATATTGAGATCGATTGTCACTTTATTCGTGACAAGGTGTTGATGGGAGTTATTTTTACACCACATGTGTCATCATCGGACCAGCTCGCCAACATCTTCACGAAGAGCATTATTGGTGTGTCATATGATTGCTTAGGATCCAAGCTAGGCATGTCTGATTTATACAGTCTAGCTTGAGGGGGAGTGTTAGATATAGCTCATTAGAAGGTGATGCAGGACCGACGGGGTGAATCGGTCCGGCGCTAATATCCTCTGAGGGGAAGCTATGGATGGGGTGACCTACGTGCTCTAAGTGATGCAATGATATCTAAGGTCTCCACAAGCAGCCAACCGACCAGCGCGTCGTCACGGCGATCCCTGGGGTACGCCGAGTAGGATGGAGCGGGAGTCCTCCCAGATCCGTCGATGCAGGGGAGAGAGCAGCCTCGGGTCGTCGGAGCAGCTCGATCGTCAACCCGGCGACCGGATCCACGATCCCAATCCCGAACCACGGCGTCACTCGGCCTAACTATGTCCGAGGGCGGTGGAGACAAATGCGGGAAATGCTTGAAGGAAATATAGACTTCAAAGTAAAGTAAGGGGACGAATGCCTAACTGCGGGCGCGAGCCGGTCGGTCGGGGCGAGGGAAGTCGTCGGGCGCGGCAGCAATGTCGGACACCGGGGCGAGTCGGCAGCGAACGCGGAGGGCGGTCGGCGCGGGGCGGAGTGATGATGAGACGAGGGTGAGTCGGACGAGTGCAGCGAACACGAAGGCGGGAGGCGGCTCCGGGGCCGAGTTGGGGGCGGGTTGGATCGGTCGGGGGTCGACCCGGGCGTCGCGGGGGTCGGTTTGGACCGGTTTGGGCCGGTGCAGGCCGGTCGGGACCGGTCCCGGACCGGTCTGAGGCCGTCGGGCGGACTGGGCGGGCGGGCCGGTCTGGGACCAGTCGGAGCTGGCTGGGCCGGTCTGAGCCGACGGGGCCGGTCTGGGCCGGTCGGACCGGGACTGGGTCGGTCGGGCTAGCCTGGGTCGTGCTGGGGCCTGGGCGGTCTGACCCGGTCTGGTTGGATCGGCCGGTGGTCAGGGCGGTCCGGTCTGAACAGGGCCGGTCCGGGCGGCTCAGTGAGGCGCGGTAGGGTGGGGCGGGCGATTCCCGCTGAGTCGGCTCAGCGGGAATCGTCCAGTCGTCGTTTCGTTCTTTTTAGGGTTGGCGGCAGGCGGGCGGGCGGCGCACGGCGATGGAAGGCGGCTCGAGGCGGCGTCCCTGGATCGGGGGAGGGGCGCGCGGGGCGTGCGACGGCGGCGGGGAAGGCGGACGACGGGCTGGAAGCGGCGGCAGCGGCGGCGGCGCCGAGCGCGGCGGCGGTTGCGGCGGCGTCCGTGGACAGGGGGCTCGCGGCCTTGCGCGGCGGCGATGGCGGCGGCTTTGGGCGGCGATGGCGGCGGCGTCGAGGTCGGCGACAGCGGCGGCGGCGGCGGAGCTTAGGGCGGCAGCGATGGCGGCTTGGAGCGGCGGCGATGGCGGCGGCGTTCAGCAAAGCCGGAGTTAGGGCAAGGAGTGGCGGCGGAGGCGGCGGCGGCGGCGGCACGATCGGTGCGGCGGCGGCGGCGGCGGCGTCGGCGGTTGGACTCCTTCCCTAGCTTTCCATGAGCAGCCACTCGAGAAGAGGTTCTTCCTTCTTTTTTCTCAAATGACGGCTAGGGTTTGTGGGGGGGTTCCTTCCCCTCTTATAGAGCCCTTGGCGGGCCAAGAGAGGAAAGGGCCCACTTGAGGCCCACAACCCACACCCATACTCATAGAAATAGAATAAGATGTTCACAAAAATGGAAAGGGCCTTAGGCTAGGGTCCCGAAACAAGGGAAGCCCACCCAACGGCCTAAAGAGAGAGAGACATGCAAAGGCCCGCTTAAACACGTGCGGGCTAAATAAAGTCATAATAAAAGAGAAAACGGGAAAGATAGCTCTACGCGCGCGAGCTCGTGGCGAGAAGAGGGTCTCACTTGGTGTAGTGAAACTCGGGATCCTTCGTCTTCGCTTGTCGAGGGGGCTGGACGCGCGTAGGTGTCGGCTCCACCGGCGCCGTAGTGTCATGCCTTGGTGGCGACGGGGGTCGTACGCCATCAGAAGGTCTTAGATATAACTCAATACAATTAGGCTTTACCATTCACAAAAATAAATTCTAAAAATAAAGAAAAACAAAGGAAAATAGGAAAATTCATATCTTTCAAAATAAACCTCCTTTTTAATCTTAATTTTTTTTCCATTATATCAAATATTAAATAATTTATCTTTATATCAAATTTAATTTAAGACACACCAATATGTTAAAATAATTAACTCTAAAGTTCATTAATTTCAAAAATTAAAGTTCAAAAAAATGTATAAGCGTTTAAATTAAAGTTCATGAATAAGCCTTTAAATTATACATTTTGAGATTTTTTTGATAATTTATACATAATGATGAAAATATTCTCAAGATATGATAACATGCATAAAAAATGTATAAATTGTGACTTTAAGAGCACTAATAGTCAAGTAATTGTAATTATATATTGCATGTTATCACACGCTACCCCTCCCCTCACCCAACTGAAATTATTGCTTGTCCTTTAGTAATGTGCTATAAAATGTTTATAGATAGTCTTTTCACCTTTTGATCTTGAAGCTAATGACATGAAGTGTATAAAGTAATGAGCACAACTCTTCATAGTGTCATCTATGGTGTGATGTAGATTCAATCCTCTAGTTTGACCTTAAAGGGCATATTAGGGTAGTGGTGATGAAAG
This sequence comes from Lemna minuta, assembly GCA_024174645.1. Lineage (NCBI taxonomy): Eukaryota > Viridiplantae > Streptophyta > Magnoliopsida > Alismatales > Araceae > Lemna > Lemna minuta. The sequence goes on along the minus strand of CM044104.1, from coordinate 1,794,345 downwards.
CACAAAAAGTATGTACAAATATTAAGATTTACCTTTATTTAGCTCAATTAACTCGTAAACCTATCATGATATCTCCCATTGCGCGAGTTAATAATTTTATGCCATCAATACACCAAACAAGAAATTGTATACATCATTTCTTTGTCTCCTTGTTTTCAGGAACTCATAAGCATGAAAATGGAGGCTAAATCAGTTAAAGTGGAGGTGGAGAAGGTCAATGGGCTGTCCAAGGCATCTTAAGTGGAGCCCAGTCAAAGGAGAATCGGGGTCTCTCTCTCCTCGCTGGGTTTAAAAGGAAAGAGACAGAGAAAAGGGGCTTCTTCTTTTTTTAGCTTCTTCCCGTAGCTTCTTCTTTTAGGTTTTCTTCTTAGAAAGTTGTCAGCCGCCGGCGATTTTCTCTGGCGGGTAGATGTAATAGAAATGATAATCTTTCTTTTAGTGGTAGTTTGTTTCTTCACCTTCTCTGGATCCCTCTATAGCTCTCGTTTTTCTTACCCGTGACGATCAGTCCCCCTTTTCTGGACAGCTCCTTGTCCGTCCTCTCCTTTGTTCCCCTCAGCCATCTCATTCTCTTCTAATCTTACCTTCCGTGAACCCATTCTCTCTTTCTCCTTCTTATTTCTTTTCTTATCTTTCTTGCGGTTCTTTCAATTCTTATTTCTCTTCTTCTCGCAGATTCTCTATCAATTCTCCCCTCTTCGTACACCACTAAATTTCTATTTCGTGTTCTTCCCTCTTCCGCGACTTTCTCTCCTTTTTGTCTCCCATTCTCCTTCTTCTCCTGTTGATTCTTCTCTTACGCCTCTCTTCTCTCTCTTGAAATAGCACCCTCTCGCTCTAAATCCCTCCTGCAATGCCTCTCTTCTGCTTTTTCTTTCTCATTTCCTTTTATTGCTACCGTTCCCGACTCCTCTCTCTCTCTCTCTCTTCTGTATCTCTAAATTCATCTTGTACAGCTCTCTGATAATATCTCGCACTCACCCTCTCTATCTTCCGGACGCTCCCTCTCTTGTTCTCTTCTCCACATTCTCTTCTACTGTTTAAGCTCTCTCTAATCTCACTCTCCCTCTCATCCTTCCGTCGTCTCTCTTTCGCGCGCCCGTCTCCACTTTCTTGCCTCCATTTCGCGTCATATTCTGTCATTTTCATTTTCTTCCTTCCGTCTAATCCCTCTTCTTCCTCCTTCTGCGCCATAGTCTTTCTTTTTCGCCATCTCCTCTTGTTGATTTTCTGATTCTTCTTCTCTTTCTTTCGCCGTTTTGGTATCTGCTCCCTCTCTCTATCTCCAGTTTCCGTCTTCTTTGTTATCTCTTGAGCTTCGATTTCATCTCCCTCCCCCGAAATTTCCTCAATCATCGTTCTATCGTTTTCCTTCAATTCCATTTCTTTTCCAGCTGAATCCCTTTCTATCTACTCCTCTCGCTACCTCTCTCTCTCGCGGTCTTTTCTCTCTCTGCATTTTTCTTCATCCCTCCGATCTCGTTCTCGCCTTTCCGTCCCATTTTCGCTGAATCTCTCTAAAACCCGCTGTTTTCTTCTTCTCTCTTCTTCAGTCTTTCTCTCTCTCCCACGATTCCGCTCCCTTCCTCACGTCTTCTCTCTCACCTACCCTCTTTTCTTCACGTCTTCCGGTTTCTCTCTTTTTCCGCGATTTCCGTTGACTCTCCTCTCTTCCGCCGCATCATCCTTCCTCTCTCTTCTATTTCTTCTCTTAATCTCTCTCGTGATCTCAAATTTTCTCGTAATCTCTCTCGTCACTTGCTTCCTCTTCCTCCCACTAAATTTCGCTTCCTCTCTCTTACCGCATTTCTCTCTCGCGTTCTCTCTCTCGTCCTACCTCTTAATTTTCTTTTCTCTCTTTTTCCTCCCGCACTCTCGCTTCTCTCACTCTCGCTTCTCTCTCTAATCTTCCCTCACGGTCACATCTCTCCTTTCCCCCCACTTAATTATTCTAGCCGCCTCACTTCCCTGCATCTTAAATTCCACTCTCCTTCATCCCTCTCTTATTTCCGATTCGTCACTCTCTTCAGTCAATCTTTTCCTCTTATTTCACTGCTATTTCAATCCAATCTTTTCTTTCTTTCAGGTCTTCCAATCCTGCTATTTCTCTCTCTCTCCTCTTGCCCTCTCTCGCTCTCTCTCTCTCTCTCTCTCTCTCTCTTTCTACTCTCTCATATTTTATATTAATTCTCTAATCTCACTCTCTCTTTCATCACGGTTCTCTCTCTCCCATTCTGTTCTTTCTCAAAATCTACATTCTTTCTATCTTTCTCTCTCATTCTATATCTAGTCCTCTCTTTCTAATCCCTCTCTATCTCCCACTATTTATCCTCTGCTATTTATCTATTTTATCACTCTTTCTCTTTATTTATTCCTCCTAGAAAAATCCCTTCTCTAGCTCTTTACTCTCTCCAATTACCTCTCCCTCATACTACCTTGTTTTCTTGATTGCCCAACTCCTCATCTCTATTCCTAATATTGATATTATTGTGCCCTTGAATCCCTGTGGATCGACCTAGAAAGCTATACACCCTACATAACTCTATCATTCATAGCTTCCTAGCTTATAAATAGTAAGTTTTTTTAGGCTTGAACACACGACGATATCGAGTTTATCAAGTGGTCATCAGCTAATGTTTGAGTGTTATCCTCAATTGTGATTGAGGTGAGCATATGCATGGGTTTGATGGTATGGGAATGCAAAGATACTCCCATTCTCATGAGTAGATGTAATTCCTTATCCCTTCAATAGGTACATCACTTCTTCATTCATGTAGAGGCTACTTGGTACATTAGGACTCCCCTCAACTCATCTTCCTCCTTTAAAGAGTGCATTGCAAAAGTATTTCCTATTTTGGGGTACTCTGTGTGTGTGTGTGTGTGTGTTTTGGGGGGGGGGTGAAAGATTAAAAAAATGGATGCTATAAAAACTAAAAAGGATTATGTGGTTTACATTGTAATGAAGTGTTAGAAAAATGGCTTACTAAACAAAGATGGATACTTGCTATCATAAATATACTCCCAAATGATATGAGCGATGATGAGGGATAGAGATGGATGGAAAGATGATGGGAAAGTGATGGAAGAATGGTGGAAGCATGAACAAAAAATTACAAGAATAGAAAGACGTTCTTTGAAAAAATTCATTCATTCTTCTTTTTTCCTCCTCTTTATTTTTGGAAGAAAACTTAACTGGAGACCTTTTCTCCCATCATTTGGCTCAAGTCTATCTGCAATATCTTTTCCAATATTTTTAGCCAATGACGGAGTCTCCACCAGCTTGATGTCTCCAATGCCTTTCTCTACGATGATTTATTGGAGGCAATTAATACGGAGCGACCTCTTAGTTATGCTATTGAGGGGGAGTTTGATAAGGTATGTTTTCTTCAATGGGTGCTTTATAGTCTTAAATAGAGTTCAACAAGCATGTTACAACAAGTTCATTAAAATCATTTGCAAGCAAGGGCTCTCTGCATGCGAGGTGCACCCTACAGTCTTTCGGAAGACTACTTCTGCTAGTTGTGTATTTCTTGTAGTCTATGTTGATGATATATTTATTAAAAGAATCTCAATTCATCACCTCACTATTCGAGACTTGGGATGACCCAAGTATTTTCTTGGGATTGAGTTTGCCTAATGACCTAGTTAGTTGGTTCTTAAGAAGAGGACATATGTCCTTGATCTTCATAGAGAGGCTGGTCTTATAGGATGCAAGCCTCAAACTTCTCAATTGGTAGCAAGCCACTCTTGTGGGATTCTTCTTCCTCGCTCCTTATAAATTCCTAGGCTTATCGTCAATTGACTGGGAAGCTTATCTATTTGATTATGACTCGCCTAGATATTGCTTACATTGATGGTCTCTTGAGCCAATTCATGCATGCTCCCCATGAGATATACTAACAAGCGACCATATGCCTCCTTGTATATTTGAAGTGTGCTCCAAGCTGTGGTCTTCTCTACTCACAACATGGTCCTCTTTAGGTGGAGATATATACTAACTCAAACTATGGAAGTGATCGTAGGGACCGAAAATCTACTTATGATTTTTGCACATATGTTTGAAGCAATCTTGTGACAGGATGGAGTCACACACAATGAGTTATTTCTCTATTGAGTGCTTAGATCGAGTAAAGAGCCGTGGCTCAAGCTTACTATGAAATGTTATGGTTTTTCACTTCTCCCTAAGCTTGGTTTTTCAATTCCAAGTTGTATGCTATGTTATGTGACAATCAAGATGTCATCTTTATTGTGAACAACCCTATATTTCATGAGTGGACCGAACACATTGAGATTTATTGTTATGTCACTCGACTTTGGATCAATTCTGGCCTCATTTCTACTCTACATGTTGGCTCTTGTGACCAATTGGCAGACATCCTTACAAAAGGGCTTTGCGGATCCTATTATGACAGCTTTTGTGCCAGCTAGGCTTGTTTTTCCTTTATGCTCTATCTTGAGAGGGAATGTGAGAATAAGTGGTATAATTGTAGAATTGTAATTCCACTCTCTCTCTTACTCCTCTATAAACACATGTACCCCATTCTTGATCAATTATCTAGTTTCTAGGCTCCTAGCTCTCTTTCCACATTCTCATTGAAAATTTTATATTCAAGTCATAATTTAGATCTCCTGACCTTCTTCTCTTTGGCTAAATACATTTAGAGAACAATATCTATATATTGCTTGTTCTCATTTGAACTCATTTGGCTATATTGATTCCATGAGAACTTGATTAAAAGAGTACTTTATTTTTCTATAATTATTATAAATGTCATCCTCATTGCCCATCTCTCATGTCTTTGATAAGAGATCCTATCATGGTAGTGCTTTTTAAGCTGTCTATTAGGGTTTTCGTGAGGTTCATGAGTTCTCTATGACCGCCAAGCCCTCTATGTGACCCAAATGGTCTATTAATATTGACATCCTTCTTGTTAAGGCATCCTATCAGGGTATAGCTTAAAAAGGTTCTTTGAGAAAAAGGGGGCCTCAGTAGTGTTCTTTCTACTATCTCCAAGAGAGCCCCCTTTGAGACCCCCAAGATCAATGAAGAAGGAAGAAATCCGCTCCAAAGAACTCGGAGCGAAGAGCTATGCTAGCTCTGTCATAATAACTTGGAGTGTGTATCATGGTGAAGTCACTTGCATCTCGTGTTGTGATTCTTGCTCAAAAATTGATCGAGGAAATAGCTCGGTTGGTTAGAGTGCTGGTCTGCCATGCCGAAATCATAAGTTTGAACCCGTTTTCCCCACCCATTCCATTTGGTCTTCACTAGAAGATGCCCGGTGTAGCATTCAATTAGCCTAGTCACTAAATAGTTAAGGTTTGATAATTAACTATGATATTAAAGAGATGATTCATCAGGCTGAATTCTCGAAATAGGATTTCACGCACTCTTTTATCATCTACTAGGTCATCATAAGAAAATACTGAAAGAATTTTTTTTCAAGTGGGAGAAGGTTCCAAGCGTTATTGATGAAAAAATTTCGTGCAGTCGTTGAATACACACAAACTCGTGTTAAAACAAGTTCTAAACTCACTTATTTAAAGATATAATTACGAATTAAAGAGTATAGTGGTGAATAAGGGTCGAATCCATGAAGAAATAAGGGAATTTTTTAGGTGTCTTTGAAATTTGATCAAATCAAAAAATGAATTGAGATTATAAATTAGGTATTTTAGTAGATTTGGAAAGAGAACTCTAAGACAAATCCACGAAATCAAAAATCAATCAGTTTGGATCAAGATTGGTGGAGAAATCAAAGAGCAAAAATTAGGTAGAGAATTGATCACGAGGAGAGAGAAAAACTAAAATAAATCTAATCTATGATTCACAATTAAAATCTAATGCTATATGAAGAAATATTAGGAGGAAAGCACGTAATCTAACCCAAAGTCGCGCTCGAAATGATCCAATTAGTCACTGGATCAAAGGTTTTTCATTTCGCGATTTCGAAGACGAAGTTTGGCATTCTAGAGGTGATTTCTTCTTATTCTCTCTACAAAATCTTGATTTCAAACACTCCTTGGATGTGGAAATGAGTCTAGAAGAGGAAGAAATCAAGAGATTCAAGTACTGAGTTGTCTAGATAGTTCGATTTGCTTGACACATCCAAGAATGAGTTTTTCCATCGAAGAACATGTCAATTTATAGAGGAATTTAGGCGTGACCATTGGATGCGTCTCTTCATCTTTGATTAATGGCTCAAATTGAATGCATGTTCATGAATAGTCATCATTAAGTCATGTCCATTTGATCGACGATGAAGCGCTCAAATTTTATCACGTCGCACGTGAAGAAGAAGTGTCGCTTATCGTCAACCGTTTGATCTTCATCGAGCAATCAAGGTGAGTCCATGGGGTGCATTTAATCTTGACTGTTATAACTCCCCAGATGAGCGGCTGAGATTAAATCATCTTATAACGAATCATTGCCTAATAAGATGCAACCACGTACCCCCTCGAGTAAGTGAAAATTGACGATCACAATTAAATCGCGCGATTGTCTGCTTGAGATTGCGCCGCGTCACCTGTGAATAAAAAATAATGATAAATAGTTTCACATGACATAAATTGAGGTGATTTAACGAGTATATAACATATATGTAAATAATGGGTTAGCAAAAATCCATAATAGATGCTTAACTCACTAATTACTCACACACACACTCACGAGCACACTGGTGCACATGCACATACGCTCACACACGTCGCCATGTGGTGACACTCAATCGCATCAGCTCACGATATTAAAAACTATTTTTAAAAAATAAAAAATATTATGAAAACTATTCATAATTATCCCTAAAATGATATATTTTTATATCACAACTTAAAATTACATGAAATGATAGATATACACTCAGAATATGATAACATGCATACAAATGGAATATTTTAATGCCTTAATTTACATTAATAATCATGTAAATTCATGTATAAATTTCATGTTATCACACCCCCAACTTGAATAATTTCTAGTCCCTTTGAAATTTACTATATAATCTCCCTAGAAAGTCTTTTCATCCTTTGATCCTACAACTAAAGAAGTGAAGTGTATGAATGTGTGATTACGCTTCCTCATAGTGTGAACCATAGTGATCTAGATTCCATATCCAAGTTGACTTCCTTAGATCATATTAGGAAAGTGCTCATTGGCTAATGCTCGAGTCAATTCTCAATTGTAATCGAGGTGAGCATATCTAACGTTTAATCCTATGGGAATGAAAAGATTCTCACACTCTCATGAGCAGATGTAATTCCTCACCTCTTAAATCAATTAAATCACTCCTTCACTCATTTTGGAGGCTACCTAGTGCATTACAATTCCCCTCAATTTTGGAGGAATAAATTGCATGTTATCAGCTATTCAACGCACGCAATGCTAATCATCTTTTCTTCTTAAAATAAGAACATGCTGAAAAAGACAAGATTAGGGATCTCAAGGGAATCCAAATAACTGCTACCTTATGGTTTTGTGTTTTTAAAATCCAGTAGAAAAGTTGATACTAAAATATAGCCGAGCACTCAAGTAGTAGCACTAGCGCCTCACTCGGCTCCTCAGTGGACTTCAGTAGCGAATACTATCTCCTTAGTGCATGTAAGGAAAGAGATTCTAACTTGTTCAAATGGTACTTCAAACTTGGAACGACCATAAAGAAATTAATGATACTTCTTTATCTTTGTAAGAACACTATAGAGGGGGCCTGTATAGTGTTCTTACAAAGGTCTCAAGGGGGGGCTCTCTTGGAGATAGTTGAAATAGTTTTCAGAGCAAACATGGTTCTTCATTATCGCCTTAAAGCTCGAATATCTTTGGCTCCGTTTGTATCTATTCCTATCTCCTTAATATTATTTGATGTCACAATTTTCAAAGAAATGCAATAATTTATAGTGTTTGATGTCAAACATGGGTTTGATAGACGTGACTGATCCATAATTTAATGGGCTCTAAGGGGCCCATGGCAACATCATCTTTTCATTTTGACCAGCAAGCAACCCGACATCGAAGGAGTCATTGTTGGCGAAGATCAACTAATGGGACAGCTAGCTCTCTCCCCTTCTCACTCTATTTCCCATCAAATGCCCTATTTTCTATAAGGGTTTGTTCACGGGAAGTACTCCGAACAAATGACGTCGGATGGACCGAAAATACTTGGTTTTTATCTCAACCCATAAGGGCAGTGAACAGGCTTGTCCACATTTCATCACAGCTCAGAGAAAAATTATCCTATTTACAGAAGCGAGATGAATCAGCTCGCTCGCAACTGAACTGGCCGCGGCGATTTCTTGTAGAGAGCGGTATCCGTGTAGCTCACGGACATGGGGGACCGAGATCTGTGCTGGCGAAGGGCCTGGTTCTTTTTGCCTTCTCTTCTCGCGCTCCCCTCTGTCCCTTCTTTCCTTGTTTTTCCTGCACCTGCTCAGGTTTCTCGGGGAGCGGCAGTGTAAACGAAGGTGCCGTCAGGGAGGCTATCGTCGAGTTGCAGAATGGATTCGAGAGTCTCAACGATCACTTTCATTGAAGGCCTGTTCTTGGGAGAGTGGCTGAGGCAAAGAGAGGCTAGGGCAGCGGCCTTTTGAGCGCCCTTGACGGAGTAGTGAGAGTCCAAACTGGGATCCATAATGCGGGAGAATCTTCGAGGGTCATTCAGCCATGGCTTCGCCCATTCGACTAAGTTCTGCTCCCTGCTCGGCCGGCTCTTGTCGACCGAGCGCCGACCGGAGAGGAGTTCGAGAAGCACCACGCCGAAACTGTACACGTCACTCTTCGCCGTGAGATGCCCTGAAACGACGGAATGCCCTATCAGATCGAATCCGCTTCCCAGGAGAGAGAGATGTGTATAAACTAAAAAGAGAGGAACTCTCGTAGAGAGAGAGAGAGAGTTATGGAAAATGATGGAAACGGAGATATTATAAAAAATGAGATGATAATAGATAGTAGAGAGATGAAAGATAGAAATTAATGAGAGTGAGATGGAAAAAGAGATATTATAACGAGTGAAATGATAAGAGAATATAGAGAGAGATGAAAGATAGATATAAGAGAGAGCCGAAGAGAGAAATAGATGGAAACGGAAAGATAGATATTGTAGAGAGAGAGGAGAAAGATGGAGATAGAGAGAGAAATATGGAGAAGGAAAGATGGAGAGAGAGGAGGGTATAACTTGTAGGGTTGGTGCGCTTACCGGTCATAACGTACTCCGGCGCAGCGTAGCCCTGGGTGCCCATGACACGTGTGGAGACGTGGGTATCCTCCCCTTCAGGACCGTCCTTTGCGAGGCCGAAATCAGATAGCTTCGCCGTGTAATCCTGTGTAATTAAACCCAGAACCAGAGGATCAGCAAGCGTATTCCTGAGATTCGTTTCCTCAACAGAAAAATTTTCCTCTTCAAAAAGCCCAAATCCTTTTTCTGAGGATGCTGGATTAGAATAGGTAAATAACTCACCGACTCCAGTAAAATGTTTGAAGCCTTGAAGTCGCGGTAAATGACTGGCTTCTCGGCATCGTGGAGAAAGGCGAGCCCTTTGGCGGCTCCTACAGCGATCTTAATCCTCGTCTTCCATGGCAGCGATGCGAAGAACCCTGAGAGAATTAAAGTTTAGGTCAAAAAAACTCAAAACCCAAGACTTTACACTCGTCGAGGAAGACGGAAATTACTTCTGAATAGGTGATTCTCCAAGCTGCCGCGCGCCATGAACTCGTACACAAGAAGCCTGTGCTCGTCCTCGCAGCAATAGCCAATCAACTTCACCAAGTGTTTGTGCCTGAGTTGACCGAGAAAGTTGACCTCCGCCTGAGCAGATAAACAAAAATCAGACGCCATGAACAAACGATCCGAAGAAAATAACGGCAGGTTTTAATTGTTACCAGCCATTCTCGATGACCCTGGAGCCCATCTTGATCCATTAGCTTGATGGCCACAGGTTGAGCCCTTATCCCTGGCCGGAGCTTTTCATCGATGTAGCCCTTATATACCTGACCAAATCCGCCTTCTCCGATAACCTGGCTGTTGGAGAAGTTCTGAGTCACGGTCTTGAGCTCGGCTACAGAGAAGGAGTAGATGTCGGAGCCGACTAGAGAGAGAGAGAGGTCTTCAGGAGAGAAATTCGACGTGGCGTTGCTAAAATCTGAAGAAGAGTTCCTCTGCGACGGTTTCTGGTTCGTTGTCTTCTTCTCGTGCTTCCCCGTTGAACCGCTATCTTGAACTTTACCGTAGCAGAGCCAAGATCTCCACGACATACGCTTCTTCCCCATCTACCAGTGCAAGGGAAATCGAAGAAGATGGGATCTTTTACGGAAGTGAGAGAGAAGATGAGGTGGTAGGTGAGTTGCTGAGAACTTGGGAAAAGGAAGCTGCGACATATACGTATATATATGCTGTATAATGGTTCAAACCAGAAGTCATGGGGGCTTCTTGCCAGCTAACCCATCTTGAATTTTTTTCTGCGATGTCAGCTTCCGCGGCTACACGCGTTTCCGTAGCCGGTTTCTCGCGTCAACCATCGGCCTTCTTTGTCGCGTTGATCAAATGGGCTCGAGCCAAAATAAAAATCAAGGAAAGAGAGAAAAAAATCCGAAGCTGTAGTGATCATCGATCGCACGTGAATTCGGATTCCTCTCCGCTCAGGAGCGGCAAGCTAACGAGTCGTGGCTCGTGGAGACGAGGTCTGTTCTCTTCCAAGATGCGGACCAGGCGAGGGTGTGACAGCCGTCAAAGTTTACCTTCTAGAAACTCAATGACGCAACTAGAGATTCACACACGCCAAGCGGAAATCTCTCTCTCTCTCTGTCTAAGCAGTTGACTGGTCAAAATTACGTAGCTGAAAAGTTCTTGCCGTCGTGCGTAATTTTAAATCCTTCAGCTATTTACGAATGTAAAGTTGACTAAATCAGTCAATTAATAATCGACCGGAAACCCAACAAGAAAGCGTTGAACTCCTTTTCTTTTTCTGTTTCTGCACTGTCAATACTCGTAGCCTACCGGGCTCAAGGTTAGGATTTCTCATGCGATTGAAAAAAAACCGGGCCGGGCCCGGACCTGGCGCTCTCATCATTACCTTCAACACAGGCCCTACACTCTATCTTTCTCTCTCTACGTCACTCTCTCCTCCAGATAATCCATGATTAGATCTGGAATCCGCTTTTAGTAATTCTCCTCTTCCGTGGGTTAGGAAGAACCCCTTGACCAAGAAACCCCCTTGCCGTTGTTTAGGCCAGATATCTTCGGTCGAATCGTTCGACGGAGAAAAAACGAGCCGCTGAAATTCATGGCTTACGTATCCAAAGATTAAAGACATTTATTAATCGAATTAATGAAAAGCCAAATGGTCTAGGCCTTCGGCCAGTCAGCTCTCAACCTCGCCATCACCGTCGCTATTCCATATGCTCTCATTCAAGAGCCTGTATCTCTCGCAGGCGATCCGCTCCAATCTCCTTCACCCTCCTACCCATTCCTTTGGCAGTCCTCTCTCTCTCTCTCTCTCTCTCTCTCTCTCTCTCTCTCTCTCTCTCTCTCTCTAGCGCGCGCTCCCTAGCACAGACTCTCTCTCCCACATTTCCGGTCTTCAATTTTCCCCGGGCCCCCGGAAATTTCCTTACTGTCGGGATTTTTTTTTCAAAAAAAATCCTGTATAGAATTATTGACTATGACCTGTATAGAATTACTGATTATAATTACACTCTCAAGTGACAAACATTTTCCACCATCTATCTTCTTCATAAATTCCCTTACAACAAATATTCCTTCATATTACACTTCAGAAATTTTGAATACTCTCTTCAAACATCAAGACATCCTCCATATCCTTGTTTTATGAAAAGTTCTTCGAATGTTATCTTCTTCTTCTCTAAAAGTTACAATATACAAGAAGAAGAAAGAAGAGAAGAAGAAAAAGAAAAGAAAATATGAAACTGAAGAAAAGAAGAAGACAAAAAGAAAGCAGGACAGAAATGAGAAAAAGAAAGAGAGAAATAAAGAAAGTGAAAAGAAGGAGAACAATATGGGAAAACTATCTTACTATGTAAATACCTATCTCTACCCATTACTTCCATTCCCCGTCGGCCGCCGTTCGCCCCGATCGCCGCCGCCGCATCCCGCCGCCGCGCGCTCAGCGCCGCCGCCGCGCTCAGCGCCGCCGCCGCGCTCAGCGCCGCCGCCCGCGTCTCGCCGCCGCCCTCGCGTCCTGCCGCCACCACCGCCACGCCCGGGCTGCAGCCGCCGCCGACCGCTCCTTCCGCTTCCCGCAGCCGCCGCCCGACCTGCCGCGTCCGTTCCCCTCCCCATCGACGAGCCGGACGCGCCCCATCACCGACCGCCGCGCCCGGCCGCGCCCTGCCAGCCGCCGCGATCTGCCGCGCCTGGCCAGCCGCCTCCGCCGCGTCCTGCCTTACCGCCGTGTCCGATTGCCCCGGCCCGATTGCCCCGCTCCATCGCCGGGCCCAGTCCACCACTGTCTCGATCGCCACACGCCGCACCCCGCCGCATCCAGCATCCGCCGTCGTGCCCAGTCACCGCCGTCGGCGCATCGCCCGGTGCCTCTGCCCGACGCCGCCCCTCCCTCCGCCGTGCTACCCGCGGCTCGCTCTGCTCGCCGCGAGTCTCCCTCACTTCCGCCCAGTGCCGACCGTCCATCCGCGCTACCCCGCCGACTCGCCTCAGCGTCCGTTGCCATTGCCACGCTTGACGATCTCCCCCTCGCCCCGACCGACCGGGCTCGCGCCCCGCAGGTTAGGCACGCATCTCCTCCCTTTTATTTTGAAGTGCAATATCTCTTTCAGTACTTCCCGCATCTGTCTCCACCGCCCTCGGGCCTAGTTAGGTTGAGTGATCCTTGGTTACGGGATTGGGATCGCGGATCCGGTCGCCGGGTTGACGATCGAGCTCCCACCGACGACTCGAGGCCGTCGGTGTCTAATTGACTGGTATAGAAAAGTCTTGAGTTAAAGCCCAAGTTTATGTGTAAAAAGGGATAGCAAGTTCTTATAGCTGATGCATGAACTCTTTCTAATCTGTAGTTTTGATTATCAAAAATGATCATAATAATAATAAAATAGATAGAGAGAGATTGAGAAGAAAAATAGCAATAGCTAGAGATTGAGATGCAATGAAGTGAGAGAGAGGGAGACTTTTGACCAAAAATTCTGTGTTTTTTTACCACATCACTCATGTGACTCGTCACACAAGATTTTGAACGGGAGGACTAATGTGAGCCGCGGACTGATTTGAGCTTGTGTGTGAAGAAAGCATGATGAAGAATGACAATCCAAACATCTGTTCTTGTCATATATTTATTCTTTTGTAATGGTGATGCCCTTTCTCTCTCCTTGTCTTCATTGCACTATATCCATATAAACAAGTCCATAATTTTTTTTTAAAGAACTTGTCGATGTATATAGAGCTGTTAGTGAAGAATTTCATTTGTATTAATGGCAGAGTCAATGTATAAAAAAATTTTAAGTATTTGTTAAACTCTATCAGTTTGATTAGTCAACTGCTCATACAACTCAAAGTGTGACAAAGATGGAGACATACACTCATAGAGACAGATAATACATACAGAAATAGAATAAGAAAGAAATGAAAACAGAGAGGAAACAAGGAGAAAGCAAAAAAGACAGAGAGGCAAAGAGAGAAGAGAGAAAGAGGGAGTGAGAGAGAGACTAGCCTAAAAGTTTATCAAGCTCGGCAAGGCGCTAGTTAGACTTCACAAGGGATGGAGCTTGGACCGAACCATTGACAAAAGCAATGGAATTATTTAAGCTGGAATTTTTTTGCAATGTTGGCTTCCTTTGAAGTTGATTTGTTATTACTTACAAGATTTGGCATTTGATCAGTAATATTGATTCATAAATTTGATGGACTTTGTTCAAACTTGAGGGAGAACTCTGAGGGGATTTTGATGTTTTAATTCTATATCCATGTCACAAAACCCAAAACAACTTTTTAAACAAACTTAATGTGTATAAAACACCAAAAAGTGTGTAAAAATGTTGGTAAGGATTTACAAGTTTTTGCACTAATTACTCATCCTCACATCTATTGAGAGAAATAGATAGGGAGAGTGATGTGGTGGGGGGGGAGAGAGAGAGACAGACAGAGAGAGAGAGAGAGAGAGAGAGAGGTAAAGGCTGAGTTTGTGTTTGTCTCCGTGAGTGAGAGAAAGACATAGTATGATAAATAAATGTTTTTAAATCATTTATTTGTAAATGATTCATGTGCCATTCATAAAATGTTGACATATTACCATTTATTTTTAAATCAATATTGATTATTTCGAATAGGCAACTTGTGAAAAAAGTAAATTTTTTATAGGACTGATTCATGTGCATAAAAGCAAGGTCATGCTGATTCTTTGTCTCTTCTAGCTCGTTTATTTAGCACTATGTCCACTTGATAAATCCCATAGCCAATTTTTTTGGGAAAAATACTCATCAATGAGTAAATAAGTGCATTTAGACTTATGTTTGCTTTTGAAAGCAGCCCCATAAGTGTAGAAATGTGTCTAGAGAAAGAATCATTGGGCAAGCAAAAAATACATCGAGACTAGACAAAAAGTGTGTCTTATTGGCCAAAACCCTAACCCTAATCCAACGCATATGGGTTGGACCTCCCAAGACAGACCATATACTAGTTTTAATTGTCTTCTTGATGAGGGACAATGATGGCGCGGAGGGGGAGCAGCAAGATGGATGATGGGAGAGGAGAGAGAGGGTGGGATAATGAGGTCTAGCCAGGCACTCAACGGGAACCTCGTGACCAACACGCATTGTAGGCGATGATGGTACTCACAACCAAGCTTGTACAACGAGCGTGAAGTCGCCACAACCATGAATCCTCTCTAAAAATTCATTTCAAATTAACTTAAAACAGTACTAATCGGGCATTGATGGGCTAAACCAAATGGGCCTTATAAACCTCAATACTTCATGGGCATCGGCGAGGGGAATCAGAACGATTGAGACAAAGAAACAAAAAAAAATTCAAAACAAAACAGAGAAGAAAATCGAGATTAGTGCAGGAGAAATCTAATTGGCTCGGGCGACTCGATCTCAAATTCTTCTGCGATGTCAGCTTCCACGGCTACACGCGTTTCCGCAGCTGGTTTCTCATTCACGTTGGGCATTTTCCAAAGCGACAACCACCTCACCTCTTTCTCGCGTTAATCGAATGGTTCGAGTCAAAATAAAAACTAGGAGAGAGGAGTGATGTCTTCGATCGCACGTGAACCATGATTCCTCTCTGCTTAGGAGGGGAAAGTTACCAAGTCTTGGCGCGTGGGGAGGGGACCGTCGTAGTCAACGATGCGGACCAGCCAAGGAAGCGACTGCCGTCGAAGTGTGCCTTCTAGAAATCCTCACGCGTCAAGAGGAAATGTAAAGTCTGTCTGGATGTCTCTCTCTCTCTGACTCTCTCGCGTCCGTCTGTCCACGGGCAGTTGACTGGTCAAAGTTACGGAGCTTAAAATGAAAGAAAGACAGAAACAGAGGTCAGAGACGTTGGAGGAAAATGATTGAGCAGCAGAGAGCGAGGAGAGTGAGGGAGAGTAAGGGGGAGAGGGAGAGAGAGAAAGAGAGCGTCACGGAGGAGAAAAATACCCCTATTATCAGCAGTGGTAAGTTCAAAGGCCGTAACTGGGCCCAGTGTTAGGTTCTCTTGTACGGTTTGACAAACTCCTCCCCGGCCCGGGCCCTGCCCATTATTAGGTTTTCTTGCATGGTTTGACAGAAACCGGGCCAGGCCAGGCCGGACATTGCTTCGTTCCACCCATCAACACCCCTAAACTCTCTCTTTCTCTCTCTACCTCACTCTATCTACGCCATAAAGTCAATGACTGGACATGTAACCCGCCTTAAGGTATTCTCAAGCCCGTTGACAAAGAAGCTCTCTAGCCGTTGTTTTAGCCAGAATTCCATGGTTTAGTCGTTCAATGAAGAACAGTATAATCGCCGCAGTCCATAATGGCTACCGAAAGAAATTTACCGGTTCTTCGCCTTCAAATTTTACTCAAGATGTTGAATCCGAAGGAAAAGTCGAACCTCGTTGAGATTGTGTAATTTGAAGTGGTATCCGCGGTTTCTGACGTTTAATTTTCGAAATATTGAACAGGGAAGGTCCTATATAGCCAAACCATCAGGTCGCTAACTCCCAGACCACCATCGCAGTCCCCACCTACTCAACTTTACAGCCAGATTCTCCCTCGGCCCCCATCCGCTCCTCTCGCAATCTCAGTCGTCATCTCGACCTACCCATCCCTATCGTTCTCTCTGTCGCTCTCGTTGTCGCTCTACTTTCTTCTTTCTCACTTTTCCTGTCTTTGCCTTTCCGGTTAGTTTGTCATTTCGTCTTTGCCTATCCGGTCACCTCTCTCTCTCTCTCTCAGCTTTCTCTGTCGTCTCACATTTATGAGGGTTGAAGCTTTGACCATTTGTTTTTTAGTCTTCATCTTTGTTGACTGTTTTAGAAGAACCATATGCGTTATTGATCGTTCAACTTCACGCGCAATCGTTTCCCAGCGGTGCGGTCGTCCAGCTGAGCTGGGCCTCCACAGCCACCCCTTCCAGTCAAGAAAAGCTCGCCAAAGGATCGGATGAACCTTCGAAGTCCTCACAATTCAATTATCTTTTCTTTCAAACAGACAAATACGAGCAAATAATCATGGAATCGAATCACAATATCGTGATCTATCGTTCCAGACTGTAAATAAAGCTGCGAGTTCCTGGTCTCGTGCGAAATTAAAGTAAAAGGCACCGAACCGGAGAGAGGAGAAGAAAGAATTTCGAGTCTTGAATATGATCGAGGAGAAGAAAGAATTTCAAGTCTTGAATACGATCGAGGAGAGCTGTCCAAAATAGGCGTCCCATTGAATTTGCTTTTAGGCTATTCCCAGGATTCCATCCAGGTCATGGTACAAAAAAGTCAACATCATCTTGTGACAATATCCCCAGCGCAAGAAACCGAAGTGTCACAGTCAGATCGCGCTAGATGGCATGGTAATTGTTTTTCTTTCAGACCATGGTAAATTTATTCTTTGAAGAATGAATCTTTTCTTTGCTGTGTCAGGTAATTTATTCTTTGATGATGAATGAGCCTTAGTCCTGAATACGACATATCCTTGTGCCCTCTCTTCTCTCCTTTATATAAACACATTTTATCCTTCTATTTCATTTATCAATTAGGGTTTCTCTTTGCACATGTCAATGGAGCCATGGAAACAATCCACGGCCTAGCAACGTCTTTTGCCACTACCGTTGGGCTGTCATCAGCTTGTGGTTCTGTCACCACTGCCGTCATGCTGCTGCTGCTGCCATCGGGCCAACACTACTTCGTTACCTTGTCATTTACAGCCACCAACATGTTATTTCAGCAGTTGCTGCTATTGAGTGAGTAGTTGCTGCCTCTCTCAATCGAGAGGGCGTCGCCTTTCTATTGGATACCACCTCCCTCCAGCAGGCTGCCTCCTTTTGCCCCTCCTAGGGCTTCCACTCCTCTTCTCTAGACGGCTACCAACCCCCATGGGCAGCATCCCATAGACGGCTACCAACCCTAGATTTATAGTCCCAAAGAGGGTAGCCCTTCCCAAGATAGTTTTCACCCTAGAAAGAATCGCCACCTCCTAGAGAGGCAGCCATCGTCTAGAGGAGGGCAATCCAGACCTACAGTTTAGCCAGTCGTCAATATTGAGAACTCATTGTCAATTGGGAGTTGGAAAAGTTGACTTAGTGTTGACCCATAATTTCAAATTAGAGTCGACTTAGTAGACTCAAGTTTGACCTATAGATCCACGCATGCTAGATCAAATGATTGACATAGATCAGCTCCCAAGTAATCGCTAAATTGATTGGAGTCAACCCTAGATTAGCTTGAATTGACCTCAAATTGTCCCAAATCAGCTCTAGATCAGCCCCAATCAACCCACAACAACATTAAATCACCCTAAACCTGCCATAAATTTGCATGAATTGACTACAAATTGTCTCAATTTTACCCAATCAATGGATTTCCTTCTATAGTTGATCTTGCAAGGTCACTTAGATTCTAACAATGATGGATATTACAAGCCAATGACACTTTCATGTATCTTGTTATATTTATTAAAATGAAATTTATTCATTATCATTCTTGTGTGATATTTGGAATGAACTCTATGAGCATATATAATGACTAAGTGAATAATGATTTTTATCACATTATAATGATAACAAGCCTTTAAATATATGTTCTAAGTATTCATATTCCTTGGATATCAAGAAGAATATCGAATTATTTGAAAAGAATAACACTATTTGTAGACTCATATGATGAGTAAGATGAATCTTGTGGCCATTGGGGGCGGAGACACCAATGATAGATAGTGTGTGCTCTTTTGAAGAAGAGTTCATTGAATTGATCCATACAAATGCTTGAATTGTATTATAACTAACTATCAATCAAGTTGATTCATGTCATGGTTGTGCATTCGGTCCTTTGAATTGAGATACTAAAGACGTTTTGTGGATAGATGATGATATTTTGATTATGATTTATGAGTCCCTAGCCATGTAATTTCTAAAATATCGTATATTAGATACAATATGAATTTCTTGAGGATGATGACGTGGTCAAGATGAGATTCTCCGCTCATAGTATTTGAGGAGAATAACTCAATGAATGAGATGTAATAAAATCCTTAGCTAAGGTAGTAAAAATATTAGAGAAGGAGTTCCGCTTGATTTTCTTCATTCATTTGTACTAACTCAAGTGAATAATTATGATTGAAAATTGACCATACCGTAAGACATTCATGAGTCTTGAATGATGAAAGATTATATTGGTGATGTATGATCTCCGTCGCCACCAAGGCACAACACCACAACGCCAGAAGAGCCGAGACCCACGCGCGTCCAGCCCCCACGACAAGCGAAGACGTAAGATACCGACTTTCGCTACACCGCTTGAGGACTTCTGTCTCGCTATGGTCAACCACACTTCAAGCTCGCGCTGGGACCTATCTTTCCTTCTAATGCTTATGAACTTTTTCCGACCGCACGTGTTTTAGCGGATCCGCGTTTATCTCTTTTCCCCTTTGGGTTTCTTAGTGGACCCTCCCTTTCTGGCCCCATTTAAGAAGCCCACTCTTTGTGGACTTTTTTATTTTAATATGTTGGGCTATAAGGTTCATGGGCCTCAAGTGGGCCCTTTCCCCTCTCGGCCCATCTTGGGCTCTATAACAGAAGAAGGGACCCTCCAACAAATCCTAGCCATCATTTGAAGATAGAAAGGAGTGAACTCTCTCTTGAGTGACTGCGCAACAAAAGTTGAGGAAGGGGTCCAACCGTTGTAGACGTTGCCACCTCCGCTGCCACACGCTCTCGTGCCGCCATCACCTTTGCCACCGCCGCCACTCCTTGTCGCATCCCTATGTCATCGCCGTTACAGTCGCCACCCTGCTGCGCCGTCACCGCCGCTCTACGTCGCCACTGTCACCGCCTCGAATCACCGCCACGGCCTCTACCGCACCCTGTCCCAGGACGTGCCCTTGCGCCCAGCCTAGACTGCCCGCGTGCCCCACCCTTGACCGCATCGGTGCGCCAGCGCTTTGCCTCAAGCAGCACCCGCGCGCCTGCACCCTTCCCCAGGCCCTCCGTGCGCCTGGCCTGGACCGCCCGCGCGCTGAGGCTCTTGACTGCGCGCGCGCGCCCTTGCTTTGTACCAGCTATGTCTCGCACGTCGTGCCCTGCACCCTGTCATTCTCCTATTCCTGAGAGCTCGCGCCTAGTCATCTGCGCCCTGCCGTTTGTTCCCCACTACGTCGCCAGATCCAGGCCCCACTTCTGCTGGCTGTCCTTGCCGCATACAAACGGCCTCCCTCGTCATGACCGATTAGGCTCGCGCCCTGCAGGTTATGCACGCATCCCCTTTATTATTTCAAAGTTCCTTTACATCTTACAGTAGTTCCCGCACTTGTTTCCCGTGTCGTCGGGACCTAGAGTAGGTTAGTTGGTAGAGTGATACGAGTGGATTGAGGCCGTGGTCCAATCCATCTTGTTAATTATTTAGCTACCATGTTGTCTTTCTCTCTCTCTCTCATGATGGAAATTTTTCAGTCGCAAGGAGAGACAATCGTCTCACGACGGATTTCTCTTCCGTCGCGTGACAGATTTATTTCTCTTTTCTTTTCTCTCTCTTTCCCTCTCTCTCTCTCTCTCTCTCTCTCTCTCTCTCGACGGAATTTCCCATTGCAGCGTGCCATATTCTCTCTCTCTTGCGACAGAAATTTCCGTCGCGAGGAGGGATTGCGGTCCCTCTCCTTTTCCTTCTTCTCCTCTTCCTTTTTTCTCTTTTTCTTCTCATCTCTCCTTCTCTCGTGACGGAAAATGTTCCATCAAGAGGAGAGGTGAACGTCTCTCCCTTTCTCTCTCTTTCTCTGTATTTCCTTCTCTCTCTTTCTCTGTATTTTTCTTCTCTCTCTCCCGTGATCTCTCTTTATCTCTCTATCCCGATCACCTCCTCTCTCTCTGCTTCTCGTAATGGAAAATCTCCATCGCAAAGAGAGAAGTGGCTCTGCCAATCTCTCTCCATCTCGCATGTGAGGGGGAGAAATCATTCTCCCCTATGATAGGGGCCCTATCTACTCCTCTTTCTCGTGCGATGGAAATCGTTTCCGTCATGCGTGTCTCTTCATCTTCTTCCTCCAGTCTCTTTCTCTCTCTTTCCTTCCCTTTTCTCTTCTCCTCCCATCTCCGAACTCTTCCACGCCTCCACTTTCTTTGCTTCTGCACCCTCACCTTTTCTCGCTCGCCTCTCCCTCTCTCGTGACGGAGAAAAATTATGTCATGAGGAGAGGCGCCCGTCTGCAGCCTCTCCACTTCTTCCACGTCATTTTCTCCCTCTCTCTTGCACAAGTTCTCCTTGCTTTTCACCATCGCGTAGAGAGAGAGAAGAGAGGAGAGAGGAGAAAAAGAGAGCAGAGAGAAGAGAGAAGAGAGGAGAGAAAAATGCGTACAATTTGGTTGTGGTGGGAGTGGGTTGACTGGCGCAATCTGAGGAAAGAGAAATGATGTCAACGGTCCAAATTTATCTAAATTAAAAGATTGATATCCGACGATCCTAATAGAGTTAGGGGCTGAAATTTCGTGGGCATGATTGTCATTTCAAGCTCTACAAATCTGTTGGGGATGATTTAAGTTTTGAGATAAACAAAATTAGGGTTATGAATGTTTTCATTGTTGGCCTCTAGCATTAGCTAACTAGAAGGAAAGAAGGCAGCGATTGAACATTCTTCATGTATGGAACACCATTTTTAGTGAGTTCCTTCTCTTCTCTTTTCATTCTTCATGTTAGATGCAAGACGCCTAGCCCAGGGGAAATGTACGAGCTCTCAAAGGTATGTTTTGATTAGAGAGCATCACTAGATGTGTTTTCATCATGAATATTTAGATTAGGATCATCTTTTATCCATTTCTTCTATTTCTTTATCTTTTTATCTATAGTTTCTTATTTTTAAACCCTGAAATCACTTTTCCACCATCGATCAAAGGTTTTCGAGTTCGGAAGTATTTGATTGATGCATTTCATTCCCATTTACATCTTCTTCCTTTCATCGATTATTTCCGCTTTCTTAATCTAAAAACATTAAAAAAAATCTTTTGATTTCAATCTTTAACCTTCCTCCCTGTGGATTCGACCTTGACTCACCACTGCTCTAAATTTAAATATGAATTTGAAAACTTGAGTATAAATTTGTTTGATACGTAAATTTGCGTATTCAACGACTGTATTTTTACGCGTATGAATCAGCGCTCTCTTGACCTTGTCTAGAAAATGCTAGAAGTGTCCAAAGAAATATCAAATAGCCTAGTTTTTTTCTACTCCATACTTCAAATCAATTAAGCCGTCAGTACCTATAATGATAAAGATATACTTTCCTTTAACAGTTTGGCTAAATTTAATAATATTTCATTGATGGATATTATGTGGCATAAGCCAATCACACTTCAATGTATCTCATTTGTGTTTATTGAAATGAAATATATTCATTGTCATTTATGTGTGATGTTTGCAATGAAGTCCATCCACATGCGATGACTAAGTGAATTATGATGAGATCATAATATAGTGATCACGAGTCTTTAAACATATGTTCTAAACATTTCTATTCGTGGAATATTCGAGAAGGACATCGAATTATCTTGAAATAATAGTAATATCTGATCTAACTTATATGATGAGTATGTTTGATCATGTAGCCATATGTTTGGAGACACTAAAGATAGATAGTGTGTGCTCTTTGGAGAAAGAGTTAATTGAATTGATTAGTATGAGTCCCTAAATGGTATTATACCTAATCGTCAATCATGTTGATTCATAACACAATTGTGTATGTGGTCATTTGACTTGAGACACCAAGGCATCTTGTGGATGAATGACCGTGTTTTGATTATGAATTATAAAGCCCTAGCCAAGAGATCTCTAAAACGTTCTATATTACATATGACATGAAGTGCTCATAGAAGATTGTGTGGTCAATATAGGATCATCTGCTCTCAATATTTGAATAGATTGACTCAAGGAATGAGATGCGATGAAATCTTTTGCCAAGATACTAGAAATATCTGAAAAGGAGTTCACGATGATTTCCTGCATGCATCAATACTAACTTGAGTGACCAATTAAGGTTTGACAATTGACCATACCCTAACTCATTTATGAGTCTCATGCAGAGGAATGATTATACATACACAGTAAGTGATGACAAAAAGGCTCTATAAAGGAGTTCTTATAAACTCCATATCTTATAGAGTATGTGTTGTAGCTTGGCACTCTACGAGTTCTCAACTCAACATGTCGATTAGGTTAAATTAACCCTTGATTAATTTATCTATATTTTTATGTAGATAATTGATCAAGGTTGACTAATAAGGTGTTATTGGGTCTATAGAGTTATTAACTAGTGAGATATATGAACCTAAAGGATCATACACATAGAGTTTATAGATATTGGTAGATATAGACACAATTATAAAAGTTTTTTATGAAAAATTTACTTAGAAAATGTCTATAAATAAGGGGAGAGCAATCACATTTTAAGGTGCCCATGCAAGCCTTATGAGAATTCTCTCTTTTTTCTCTTTCTTTTTAATGAAAAGCTTTGAAGAGGAGATCCTACTACCCCAAGATCGTGTGGATACTGCTAGAGGCTAGACACTTGAATAGCTTCAAGAACTCTTTTAAGGAACCTTGTAAGTATATTTTCTTATACATACTAGATGATAATATCATCTATTCTTGGTTCCCCAATGTTTTGAATATTTGATTCAATGTATTTGGTTACACTCAATGTGTTGATAGAAATTTTGGAAGGCTTATCGACCTCAGATCTCAAAATTCATAACATTAATACAACTAGAAGATAATTTATCAAATTCATGTTTAAAATGATCAATTGGCATTACGAATCCTTTATCTGCTTCCCATCTTCATCTCGATTGTCTTTTGTTTCATGACCTACAAACATGAAACTCACCAAATATGGTTTTTTTTGTCCTTGAAAGAGGTCAAACATCAACTACACATAAAATTAACCTTAATTGATTACAATTTATGGACGATATGAAATGATGAATGTAAAAATTTTATCAAACATTGATAACATGCACAACATTTTTGCAAATTATACTTGAAAATATTCAAGAATGATGAATTATACATGCAAAATGCATGTACAATCAACTTACTATAAGAAGCAAGGGTATTTGGACATATCGTCTCTAAATAGCTACTTATCAAGATGAAGATGAAATTCAGTTATCAATTTCGTCCTTTAATGGATAGGAATCACCTCTTCAATGAGTTTCATTCGGGATGGATTGTAACATCGTGGATAGCTATTGAGCTCCAAATCTGTCAATGTCTCTAATGATGCAGCAGCCATGGAGTTAAACAGAGAGTCCTTCTAGAAGTATGACATGCATATGTAGCAGAGTTGATGATCAATTTTCATCATTGTAGTTTATTCCTTATAAAAGTTGTGGTCAATAACATTTTTATTTTGGTAAAAATGAAATTAATTTAAAAACCATATCTATAGAAACTTGATTTCTTCTAGTTAGCCCATTAGGACAACTTTTTTTTTGGGTCATCCAAGGCCACTACTGTTTGTACTTCCAAGAGCAGCTAAAGGTGAGAGAGTCAGCAGTAGTGAAGAGGTAGAACTCTTTTCCTCTGACTGGCTCTCAGAAGAAGAGAGGCAATGGGTGATGGAAAATATAGCGATTCAATTTCTTTCTTTTGGGTTAAAAAATTGAAGTCCTATTTATTTACTCTTGGTCTTACAAATAAGAGTGAGCAGGCTACTACAGCCTGCATCAGCTGACTCCATTCAGTTTGGTGGCTGACACGCAACTTAAATCGGTGGATGTCATTCTCGAGGTCATGCTGTCCCCTGAGAGCAAAAGATTGGACAAAGGAAATCTACGCGGCATAGAGTTCATCCATTATCATTTGATCAATTCCACTGTTAAAGAAATCCCCTCCCACAAATTACGGAAACTGTATTTTGCTGCGTGATTTGGAATAATTTGCTTCAATTATTGTTTCAAATAATGATATTTTTATTTGATAAGGCGTGAAACAATGAAGAAATGCATTATGATTTTATATACAGTTTCTGAAAGACCATATTGGCCTTTCAATGGTGGACAGTAGAAACCATCCCTTCCTGTTAAACACGATGGCGAAATGCTCTCGTTGAACAAAGAACTTCTCCGTGCTCCCCATCCCAATCGCCGGCTGTTCAAGTGTATTAAAACGAAAAAATACGGCTTAGTTGGCAATGGAAAACGAGGTAATGACCTGTCTACGCTGCGGGCCTGAGAGGAAGAGAGATGAATAGAGGAACTACGGGGAAATAAATGGAGAACGATCTACAGAAAGGAGACCAATTTTAGATAGAGGTATCGAGGACAGAAGTTGGAAAGAAAAGGAGGGGAACGCTGCCAGAAGAAGCAACTTCTAAAGGATATGGGTGTATCAAGGAGTCGATTTATCTGCAGTCAAGCAAAGCATACAGGTAAGACGAAGATGAGAAGGAGATACAGCACCAGAACCCATCTGATGTAAAAAATAAGCAGAAGAAACGCATAGGAAACGAAGGAGGATAGCGAGTACACAAGCAAGAGATAGAGGATGAGCTCCAACAGATCCATAGGCTTCAACGACCATTTTGGACTTGATCCAGACTGATGGGAGCCCTTCCGACAGCCTCGGCTTCAGAGTGCCCAACCTCCAATGCCCCCAACTTGAAACGTTTTATCTATTTCTTTTAAGAAAGATTGGAAAATCCTGTAGTGGGAATGAATATTATTGGGGTCTCGATACGACATGAAATACGTAAAGAATATTCTCCTGCTTTAAATCATTATTTGCGTGCAAAGAGTCCCAAGATCAATCACTCACTCTCTCTCTCTCTCACACACACACTCTCTCTCTCTCTCACAGACACACACTCACACTCACACTCTCTCTTCCCTTGTCTTTCTACCTCTCTCTCTCCCTCCCTCTCCCTCGCTCCCCCTCTTTCTCTCACACACACTCTCTCTCACCCTCTCTCTCCCTCTCTCCTCCATTTTAGAGAAGACAATGCTTGTAAAGATTGCTTACACGCAAATCAAGATACAAATATAAGCTGAAATATGAGAGAAAGAGAGAGAGAGAGAGAGAGAGAGAGAGAGAGAGAGAGAGAGAAAGAAAAGAGGAAGACTCTCACTCAAAATGAAGAAAATAAATTTTTATAAATTTTTCTATTACAAGTCCTCTATTTAGAAGCTTGCACACTCATAGGATTAACCAATAGCAGTAAAGCTTAGTCAAGGAGAAAAAGGTAAGTCGGTGAAGAAGTAAAAATAAATTTTCTTTTGACTTTTAGAGCTATGTGGCAGTCGCATCAAACTTCGACACCTTGAACCGAAATGTCAACGGATCACAGGGCCTAAACATCATATCTGCCTCTGTAGAAAATACGCTCTCCAACTGCTTACTCACACAATGGCCAGCCCACGATCCTCGTTGACTCACACAGAATAGAACAGGAAGATGGAGAGGAATTTCCCACGATTAATTTTCAACAGTCTCAACGGCACTTGACCGAGATCTATCAATACTCGATCCTGTAATTTTTTTGCATCTTGAGCTGACAAATTATTTTTTGGCGGTTAGATCACCCTCTAGATGGGGTGCCGATGCCAAGATGCTGTCGCATCATTTATTTTTGAGGGGAGAAGAGAAAGAATAGAGAAATAGGTTAATTTAATTGGCTACACAAGCATCTTCCAATAGCCTAAATTCTAACAAAGCATGAGTGAAAATGGAGGCAAGAGCGAAAACATACATTTTTTACTTGCAATATATGACCTTTTAGTGTTTTTAAGGTGTAATTGGTATCATTATTTACATGATATCATGTTTTCATAAAAATGTTGTATTCATCTCATCATTTATTTTTTAGGCTCATCTTATGCTAATTTAAGGTTAATTTGATGTATCAATGATGTTTGACTTTAATCAAAGTTAGACGCGAGTGAATTAACCAAGTTTTTTTGAGTTTTCGTGTTCATAGCCCTTGAGCAAAAGAATTAGATGGATAAAGATGAGAAGAAGAGGAAGCAAGTTAAGTGCAATGTCAGCGACGTGAGAAAGAGGGCTTGAAGAGGATTAAAACAATAAAAATTTCACATCAAAATAAATTTACATTAAGGGATATAAGCTCTTGACGTTTAAAGATATTTTTGGAATTTTCTATTAACTTTTCTGATTTTCTAGAATTTAATCTGAAATTTTAAGATATGTTTTAGGGCTTAAAAATCTGAAAAAATTATTTGGAATTGACGTGACAGCATGCACATGTGGCATGACTAGATGGCACTACACGGCACACATGTAGAGCTTGCGTGGCGCAATCATTTCAAACATTCTTTTAATTACAGTAAGTTTTTAAAACCGATTTCTTAAATATGCCATTGGACACGCGGTGCGATCTTGACTCTCTAAATAGTGGCGCCATAAGAGCCCTCCGATTAGATTTCAATAAAGAATTTTTTTTAATCTTTGCACTTTTGATTTACTTTTCATCAGTGATTTGATTATTCCCCTTTTATTTTACCTTTTAAAACACTATTTTTTTTTAATGAGTTGTTTGTAGTGATTAAAACTCCTCCAAATTCAATTTTTTGTTTTTTATCTCCAAAATTATCTCCATTTCCCCGCAATCAATTAATCTCATTTCATAACTCGATCATGAATAAATTTCTCTCCCCACCTACTTCTGACATAAATCTCTCTCTCTTCTGGTCTCTAACACCACTACCTCTCTCCCCCTAATCCCACCATTTTTTCTCATCTTCATGACACCTTCAACCTCAACTCCTAATTTTCTATAACTTTTCTCTCTTATTTTCCCTCCTTCAAGATGGAGCATGGTGAGAAATCTAAGAATGGAGTTTATTGATTATTGGAACTGTATCTTGTTCACGGTGAAGGGTTATATTCATGCTATAAGAGGACAAGCGCAATTCAAAGGATCTTATTTGACCATGCTCCTCTCTCTCACCGTGAACAAGATATAAGAGTGGAGTTATGATCACGTGAATCAAAGCCTATTTCTACCCATGTATGAGCAGATTTATGTATATCAAGACATAAACCGACTTCCTTGAAGTTTCATAGTTGAATATGCTTCCTAAAGTGATGATGACGTGTGATCGTTGAAAACACACGTCCACGTGTAAAAACAAATACTAAACTCACTTGAATTAATATTTAATCAATAATTAGTTACAATTGAAGTGAGTAAGGGTCAAATCTAGAAAGAATTAGGGGAATTTCTTGAAATTTTTTTAAGTTTGATTAAATTGGAAAATCATATGAGATAGGGAAAATTATATTTTTGGAAAGAATGCTCAAAGATCTATCCACAGACTCAAAAATCATTAGATTTGGACTTTTATCCACGGAGAACATAGAGAGCAAAGTAAGCAAAAGAAAATCATTTGTGAAGAGAGAAAATGACTGAATTAAGTAAAATTATCCTAATCTAAGCTTCGAATTTAAAATATAATGTTATAGGACAAAATATTTGGGGGAAAACAAATAATCTAATCTAAAATTGTACTCGAAATGACCCAATTAATCCCTAAATCAAGGCTTTTCATTCCATTTTTTGAAAAATAGATCTTCGAAGTTCAAGGGGTGAATTCTCCCTATTCTCTTAACGAAATCTTGATTTCAAGCCCTCCTTGGATGAGGAAATAAGTCTAGAAGAAGATCAAAAAAGGTATTCAAGGATTGAGATGTCCAAAAGGTTTGATTGTTCGAAACATCCAAGAATACATTTTCCATCAAAGAGAGAGAGTATAAATAGAAGAAATAAATAGGCATGGTCGGTCAATTGTCAAGACATCTTCGATCAATGGCCAAGATTAAACCAAGGGAGGTGAATCATTATTCTTAAATCTTAGCCATCAAATTCATGATCCACCATCATGATCACGCCATGTTGGTGCACGAAATTTGAACCACATTTGATCTTAGTCAAACACCCACACTGCCGCCATGCCTCTCTCAGAGTCCATTGCCCACATTGAATCCTAACCATTATAACTCTTATGATGAAAGACCAAGATTCATTGAGAGAGGTAAGTTGAATCGGTGCCCACTAAGCACTGACCATGTACCCCCCATTTCAGTGAAAATGGAGGGTCGTGATTAAATCACGAGATCGCATGCTCTAGATTATGTCATGTCACCTACGATAAAATAAAAATGCACAAAGGCTCACATTGGAAAAATAAAGGGGACATCACAAGTATAAAAGTGCATTTTGATGTGGTTGATGACATGGCATGTGCACTTGTGTGTCGTCATGAAGCGCGACGTGGCATGCGCACACACTGATGCATAGTAACATGCAAGCACTCATTTCACGTCATCTGCCACATTAGCACAAACTTTTGAACCGATTTTTTAATATTTTTAATTGAAATAAATTATAAAGAAATTCAATTTTTTTTAGAGAAATCCCTCAAATATAAATCATTTTTAATCAAAATGTGTTATTTAATCACAAACTAAATCATCTATCATTGTATGCACTTTAAGTTAATAAAATACACTAAAAAATACAATCACCTTCTTTGAAAAAATAAAACTAAAAAAATATATGAGTGTTTCATAAAAATATATTTTCTTCTTATTTGTATTTAAATCCCAGATAAAATCTCAAATAGAAATGGGGATAATATATTTTTAAATTTAACGTGATTTCTATATTATTAACCTTTAAAATAATGCATTTTGAGATTTTTGATGTAATTGCATAGAATGATGAATATGCAGTCAAAGTATGATAAGATGCATAGGAAAGCTATGCATTATGCCTAATAATCAAGTAATCTTATGCATTATGCACAGGAAAGATATGCATTATCCTCAAATAATCAAGTAATCTCGGGTATAAGTTGCATGTTATCATGTGACATAAGAAAATCAAACAAACTCATAAACTAAAAAATGTAATATTTCACACACAAGTGATTAGATCATACAACATGTCACTAATTTCAAAATCTAAGCTAGGAAGTGCTCGAAAATTGGATTTGGAAATCATCGATACAAGTATTCTATGAACTTGATTCTAGTCATTTATCTTATTTGCATGTTGTTATCCTTGTTCCCTAGAGCATTAATGAAGAGCAAAGTTGATCTAACAAAATTTCTGAATCATGCTCTCGCTCTGATCAGTTTTCTCTTGTAAATTGAAAGAAAGAGATGTGCGATTGATTGGTTATCTCCAGCAGATTCAAAGAAATAGAGCTAGGACTTATTGGCTTTCTGTAGCAGCTTGCAGTAGAAAAATTCTTGGAGAGGTCCTTACTTTTTCTTTGTGTATCGATTTTCTATAGCAGATTGAAAGAAAGAGAAGGGGGGTTGCTCTACTCACCCTTTCCCCTTTTTATATTTTTCAGTCCTAATTCCCAATTCAATTATTTATAATTTTTCCATTAAGCTATGCTTCAAGAAAATATAAAATTCATAATATAGAACTAAGAAATATGATAAAATTAACGTATTGATAGAACCTATAAATAAAAAATAAATGAAGCATAAAACATAACATAACATAAATATAATAAATCACATATATAATAAATCCCAACATAGATGAATTAAATAATATATTAATAGGATAATATACTTATATGATATATATAATATATAATAAATATATGTTATACACTATTTATATAATATAATATCCTTATATATAATAAAATAATAATAAGGTATACTATATCTATTATGGGTAAGTATATACACAAACACACATATTTATATTTATATATATATATATGTGTGTGTGTGTGTGTGTGCATTTTCTATGTTAACCTAAGATAACAAGTCATTATCAGCAATTCATGATTAACCTAAGTCATCAAACTTTAATGCAGTTCATATTTTAAAGGTGTGTCATTAGAAAATGAGATTCTAGATTGAAAGAAAAAAAAATCCTAATCAGATTTTTATTTGAGAGTGATGAAGATATTCATTATCCTGATGCTTGTGTTTCTATGATTTGTACACAAAGTGACAGCTCATCACTGCCATCTTTCCTCTTGCTAGCCAATCTAAAGAGCATATAAAAAAACACAACAGACCCTAGCTTTTTATGGCCCTTTTAATGATCACAAGGTATGGATAGGTAGAGGGTGAAAAGAAAAATCTACCCATCAAAATTTCAGCTCAGCACTTTGTCTAAATCTTCAAATATCAAGCCTTAAAGATAAAGTGTTGTAGTCATTGATCTTGTTTCTCTCTCCTCATCACTATCAAAGCCAATAAGAGCCGTCAATAATATGGATTCTACTGGCAGAGAATTTAAAGTCGTCAAACTTAAAAAAGTGCAAAATATTAAAAAGGTAACATAATCTCTCTTTTCTCTATTTTTTTGTTTTGGAAAACTATAATAGCCAATAAGAGGCCACCATGTATGCAGCTATCAAAAAAAAAATTTCTAGGGAAACTATAGTGGCCAATAGGACTCTACTGCTTGAGTTTATGTTAGTAGCCAATAGGAGAAGGTCATGTCACATGATGTTGGTGGCATCTTTTGAATGGCACGAGCCAATAGGAGACTCCCATGTCACTTGAAGTTAAAAAAAAAAAAAAAAAAGATAACAAAAAATGAAACTGATGGATGTGATCGGGTCACATGCCACAATCATGTAAATATTTCATGAAAGTGTTTTAAATTATTTAAAAATAAAAAATTAATTTATGATTTTAAATATTGATTTCTTGATGTTGACATAGAAAAACTTCCACAAAATATGAGAAAATCCTTAAAATGTATAATATTATTAGAAAAATAAAATTAATAACTTTAAATTTTGATAACTTGTATTTATGATCATTTTTCTGTAAATAAATGCATTTTCAATTATAAATAAATAAAATCATATTTTAAATTTAAAAATTCCATCTTTATTATTTTAATGTCATCAATTTCCAAAAATATTAAAAAAATCTTGAAAAATCAGAATATTTTTATCAAAATATACTTAACCATGTTAAATCATAATAAGAAGAATTTTTTTATCATTTTCATATAAATAATTGCATAAAATGCATGATATTGGTGTATCAATTTTACTTGTTCTTTGTGAAAGTTAAAAAGAACCATTTGAGAGCTTCGATGAAAAATATTGAATTTGACTATGAATCTACTATGTAGTAAGCTCTTTGAGTGGTTGTTGTCTTATTTTTGCAATGTGACCTCTCTCAATTATTTTAGTGGGAGTGGTGATTTGATTCATTGAGCGAGCTTTAGGACAAGGCATATATCCTTGAGGATATCTGGGAAATATTCCTAAACTTGATGACAGCAACAAAAAAAAAGGTATATTGGGATTCAATGGGTGCTCAAGTAGTCTTTTTCAAATATTTTTCCTGGAAAACTAATCCATACACTTCATAAATTGATGGGATTGGATCCATCATAAGTAGTAGTGAATGAATCATATACGTACTCATCATTCAAACCCATAAGAAATTCAAATACATATACGTACTCATCTTCATTATGGCTCGTCATGTGTTGTGTACCACTACATGCAAAGCCATTTTCAAAAGCATGGTAAGAGAACCATTTGGTCTTCATCCCATATGCTCTTCATGTTGGAAAACCAAGTAGTTTCCATATCATTTCCTTGGAAAATGGTTGAGAAGTTTTTCCAAAGTTGATAGCTTCTATTTCCTTCTGTGTTGTTGAAGTGCAACTTAAACTCCTCATGTGCATCACTTGAAAATTGTGTGTGTCAAAAATGGCCAAAGAAAGTCTACCATATTATATTCTAGAGCCATATCTTGACCCATTTGTGTCTAGAGCAAGAGGACACCTAGGGTTTATCTCAAAGTGACTGGGAAATAGACCATCAATTTATCCAGCTTTGATCTTTGTTGAATGAGATAGTGGCTTGCCAAGCCAGAAAAAAAATTGTGGGCCTATCAACTTGAAAGTTACTCAAAGAAGAGATGGCAACATGTGCAGATGAAATAGTAAGGAGCCACAAGATCAATTTTTGAGTCAATGATGATGTCATTTTTTTTGGCTCTTTTTGTTTCTTCTAATGGAGGCGCATTCTTTTGAGATGCCACGCTAATAAAATGAACCAATAAAATAGATTTATTTGGGGTTCCTTTTTTGAAGATTAGGGTAAGAGATTGGACGAAGATACCTTTGTGTTGGGGAAGAATGGCTTTGAATTAAATTAAAATGAAGTTGAATTTGTGGCAGATGGAGAATCAAAGGTTTTCCCACTTGTATAAATAGCAAGGTTTCCTCCTGAAGAATGAAGCTCCTCATTTATAAGGTCGAGATATTTTCGAGGGATTGATCCATTCCAGTAGAAACCCTAGAGGCAGAAGCAGCTCAAAAACCATGCTGCGTGAAGAGCTGATGAAAAGTAAAACCTCAATTTCTTTTATCAAAAAAATGTTGGTTTGATAAAGTGTCTCACAAAGAATTATGAGACATAAATTTGTGGGCCAAAGACCCAATGGGCTCAATAGGGATAACACAAATGATGAATAAAGATAGTCCACCAATCATCATTGTCCACGCCTATGAAATTATTTAAATTAATGTTGACTATAAAATGTGGTGTCATCAAGACCAAAATTTTATCTTGTTGATCAACTCACTTTTTTTATTGGTTTTGCCTAAAATTTTCCAACCAAAAGATAATGATGGTGCCCATTTAAGTTGAGATACATTCTGGCCACTAATTTACCCATTAAAAGCAATTACACTACCCAATTAAATGATGACTCCCATTATTTCCTGATTATCCACATGAAAATTCTAGTCAAGCGCGAATCACAATGCGCCATGTGTCTCCCCTCCAAATAATTCCGCAGACCCTATTAATCAGATATGATTGATGTGATTTTCTTCCCATCCAACATACACAAACATGTAATGTATCCCAACCTCCTTAATCTCACATGGAATAAACTTTGCAAGCATTAGAGTTTATATTAAAGGGATCATCATTCATTTTCAATTCAAAAGAACAAAGCCCATCAACCTAGCCCATAGTCACACTTGATGGCATCATCCATGCACCATGTAGGCATGCAACCATGAACCATGTAGGCACGCCAGCATGCACCAAGTGGTGACACGTGGAATGTGTTGTAATGCTAGTTTGTTACCCCATTGCCAATAGGCAAAACTACCATCCCCTAGACACACAAAAACACACGATCACATTTTTTTATTGCTTCCAAATTAACTCTAAAAAATGAGGGGAAATAAACAAAACAAGGAAATTTTTTAAAAGTAGCAAAACTGTATAAAAATGATAACGTGCAACCTAGACAACATTTAATACCAAAATTGTATCCTTTTACTCATGATTGAATCCTTTTAATTCTTTTATCATCTCTAAATTGAAAACTAGAATAAAATATAAATAACATGCATTCAAAATCATTTGACTGAACTTGAAAATTTAACCCAAGTTGTTCATCTTCTTCTTGTTCTTTTTATCAGTTTCTTCACTCAAATCATGCAAAGAAAAAAAACTCACGAAATTGAGGTTATTCCAGAGTGTTTTTATCTCAAAAAATATCAAACACCATTGGCACACAAAATTAACCTAAAATAAATTCAAAATGAGCATATCAGTGACATGATATGATGAATGTAAAAAAATTCATGAAAACATTATAACATGCATCATTTTAGCAAGAATTATTCATTAAACCTAGACAACAATGATGGAAATCAACATATAAACCTTGATGAGTGTCCTAAACCTTCATTGGAGGCCATAGCTGAAGGTTCCATGGGCATAAGAGATGCAACACTAGTAGGCAAACTAAGATTTATAACCAAATTTGGAATAGCATCCGCCAAAATATCCAAATTGGCAAGTTCTTGTTTTATAAAGAAATTTTAGTGGGATCAATGGCCCGCTAGTTAGGCCAAATAAGGGATAACCTTGGGCATTATCCCAAAAACAAAAACTTGTGAGCCTCGAAAACCCAATAAAAATATGATAGGGTTAAAAAGGATAAGGGGAACTGCATTGATATGATATCTAAGTATTGAAAAGTTTTTAATTTGACTTTCAAAAAAAGACCAAATCAAGAAAAGAATGGCAAGCTGACCTAACTATCTAAAATGGAAGAAAATATCCCAAAACCCTAATGACTGTCAATTTGACCTCGATCAAAATGCAAGAGATAAACACTTGCACAAAAACATATATCTTCAAACTTTCTATTTATTTTGATTTTTTTTATAAATTTGATGCAAATGAATACTAATTTAATAAAAACTCAATTGGGGATTGAGATTTTCGAACAAGTTTTGCATTAAAATCAATCAACTAATTAAAAAATTAGATATATTTGATCAATTTAGAAATTATTAAAATTCGACAATGAACTCTCCGAAGTTAGTAAAGTTTTGAATCATTTTGGAAATCTTAATTAATGGTAAATATATTTTATTTCATTTTTATTCAGTTTGTCATTACCTTTATTTATTATTATAAAAAAACCAAGAAACACATGAAATCAACATTATTTTTTTCAAGCATGATTTTTGCATTTGAATTAAATATTTATCTTAATTTTCATTTTTTTTAAAAGCACCACTATTTTGGTAAGATTTTATTGTGAAGAATAATATTATGAAATTTTCAAATTTCAGCATTGAAACATTTGAAAGTCACTTTAAAATCAATGATCTTGCCACTTCTCAACCTACATTGGTTTTATCATGCTTTTTGGTATGAATCTCCAATTAATTTATTGAATCAATTTGGAAGACAAAATAATATATTTCATGTACATCATGTCTCCACATTTTTTTTTATTCTTATCGTTGACCCGTATTTTAATCTCCTCCAAATCCAATGTTTTGTTTTTTTATCTCCATTCCGCCTCAATCCATTAATTTCTAACTCCACAAGCTATCTCTCCCCTGATCTCACAAATTTTTCTCGTCTTTCATAACATAACTTCAACTCCAAATTTTTATAATTTTCCTCCCCCCTCTTCTTAGTATTTTGGGGTAAAGAGGACAAATCTAAGAATAAAATTCTATTGCAGAGGATTAAATTCTGATAATGGAGTCTAATGATTCAAAATGAAGGATAAGGTCTCATTTTTCAATGGAATACGATATTCAAAAGCGCAATTATAACCATCTTATTTGACCACGCTCTTCTCCCCC
>CM044104.1:1694917-1758070 GCA_024174645.1 Lemna minuta | reverse complement strand
TTTTCATAGAATGATAGATATATACTCAAAACATGATAACATGCATAAGAATGGAATATTTAATGCCTTAATTTGCATTAATTATCATATAATTTCATACATAAATTGCATGTTATCAGATATCCAATCGTCTAGTGATCGTGTGGATGCCACTAGAGTCTAGACATTTGAACGGCTTGAAGAACTCTGTTGAACTCAAAGTCGTTGTGTGTTCAAGCCTAAAAATTTTACCATTTATAAGCTAGGAAACTATGAAATAATTGGGTTATGTAGGATGCATAGTTTTCTAGGTCAATGCAAGAGGATTTAGGGCGAGACAATATCAATTTTCATGATAGAAGAAGAGAACGGTCGAGATTAACTAGGGATCGTAATTGTGAGGACAATTTAGATTATGTAAGTAGTAGAGGAAGATTAAAGATTTATTAATCAGCAAAAATCTTGGAAGGTTAATGCAAGAGAAATGGATAGTAAAGGAGAGAAAGGGGAAGAGAGAGAACGAGATAGTGAGAGCAAAATAGAGAGAGAAGAGATAGATAGAGGGATTGGATGAAGAAAAATATTTTGCATGAGAGAGACAAAAACAAAGATGAAGAGAGAGATTGCGTGAGTGGAATTGAAAGAATTAGAGTGAGAGAAGGAATAAGGATGAAACCGAAAACAAGTTAGCGGGAGAGAAGAGACAAGAGCGCTATGAAGAGAGAGTGTGTGACAAAGAAGCATAAGAAAGTCACAATGCAAAAATAAGAGAGATAGGGTGAGATGCCAAGTGAAATAAAGAGAGAAGGAAAAAGTGTGCGAAAGGGGAAGAGACTGATAGAGGAAAATAGAGAGCATGAAATTGGAAACTGAGTGGAAAAAAGATCATGGGAGAGAACTAGAGGAAGAGATTTAGAAAGAAAGGGAGAGGGCGATAAACAATGTGCGAGAGGAATTTGAGAGGATGAAAGGAAGAGAAGGGAATGAGCAAACTAGAGAGGTAAAGTGGGAGAGAGAGAGTTTTTGAGAGAGAGAGAGAGAGATCATGAGTGATGATAATGAAGGATGGAATTAAGAAATTTATAGAGAGGGAGGATGAGTGTGATGATATTGAGAGATGGGGAAGGAGTGAAAGCAAGAGAATAAGGGGGAAATTTGAGGAGAGGAAGATCAAGAGAGGAACAATGGAAGAAATCAGAAGAGCAATAGTGTGAGCGATGATGACTAGGAATAAGAGAGAGAGATTCAGAGCGAGTAAAGAATTGGAAGAGATGGACCTAGAGAAAGAAATAGAGAGAACTCGAAACGGGAAGAACAAAATGGAGGGGAAGAGAGAAGGGACAATGTGAGAGACGGTGACTGAGAGGAATAAAAAGAGACTTCATGAGATTAAGGGAGGAATAAGAAATAGGAGACGAAGAGAGGGAGAGCGCAAGAGAGTGGAGAAGGAAGAGGACGAGGAAATGAGTCCAATGCAGAATAGAGAGAATACGAGATTGAGAGAGATGAAGAGAAAGGGTGAGAGAAACGGGAGAAGCATGACCAAGATCAACACAGAGATAGATAGAAAGAAAGAGAGGAAGAGAGTTTTAGAGAGAGAGAGAACTAGGTTGATGGTGATCCAAGAGAGAGGGAAGTTTTTGGGAGAGTAAGAGAGGAGAGGAAACGGAAGATGCAAAAGAAGGGAGAGGGCTAGACAGAGTTTGAGCGACTGTAAAAAGAGAGAAAAAAATGGAAAGAGAGAACACAAAACCACAGAAGGGAGAACATGCAAGAGAGAGAGGAGGGAGAGAGACAACTACAAATGGAGGGAAGAGCTTAGTGTTGGGTTATGAGGTCGATAGGCCTTTCTGAATTTTTATCAAAACATCAAATGCAATGGAATACACTGAATTAGATATTCAAAACATTGAGGCACCAATAACAAATGATCTTATCATCTAGTATGTATGAGAAAATATACATACATTGTTCCCTTGAAGAAGTTCTTGAAGCTATTCAAGCGTCTAGCCTCTAGTGGTATCCACACGGTTTTTGGATGGTTGGATCTCCTCTTCAAAGCTCTTCACCAAGAGAGAAAGAGAAGAAATGAGAGAATTCCCACAAGGCTTGCCTAGGCACCTTCAGTTGTGGTCGTTCTCCCTCGATTTATAGACATTTGGTATGTAGATTTTTTATAAAAACTTTCATAATTATATCTATATCCACCAACATCTATATACCTTATGTGTGTCACCCTCTAAGTCTATATATCTCACTAGTTAATTGATAACATGCTAAATATACATGATAAAACATGATTATTGATGCATATTAAGGCATAAATGATTTCATTTCCGTGCATGTTATCATATTTAACCCTAAATATGATTAGGGTTAAATATGATTATTTAAAGATAAATAATTTTATAACCCATCTTTACTTCAGATTATAGATATTTTTAATGTTAAAATAATGAGAGAAATCATTTTATAAACATTTATTTACATTTTCTTAAGTTAAAATCTTTAAAGAATAAATGTATTTTTGAAATGGAAATTAAAACTCTCATTACTTATTAATTTTGACTTTTTAGAATGATAGATAATTAAATTTTGGATGAAATGAAAGAAATTTGGATTAATTTGGAGTTATATATCGAAAGTTATAAATTTTCTAATTTTAGGGATTTTTCAGAATTTTTTCTGAATTTATTTTTGATTTTTAAGTGTTAAAAACAATTTAAAAAAGGCAACAAAAGGGTTTTATTTTCGCGCGGGACCCACGTGGATGCGACATGCCACTCAGGGCCACGTGGCAGAGCCACGCAAACCCACGTGAGCGCCTACGTGGCGCGGATGTGACGTGCATATTTATATTTACTTGTAACTATAGGGTTATAATACATATAAGTATCCGATATTTTGGATTTAAGCTAACCCTCTTAATCATCACACTATGTATACCTGCCTGTTTCCCTTAATTTTTTCCGTGTGGGACTAAGTTCCATACAATTTTTAAAATGCAGGTGATGTGGCTTAATAAGAGGCATCGGATCAGGGGACTCGCCAAACAACGTGTGTGGATCGTGTGGACTCATGGTCCACCGGTGGACCATGAAACGCGCGCGATGCATGCTGACCGTCGGATCGCAATTCAACGAGAGCGATCTGATGCGTTTTATAACGCACACTAACGGGCTTCATCTGAGCGCTTCATCAAAGATCGGACGGTTGCAATTTGATTGAAATGGTTCACGATGAACCGTTTCATCTGAACCGTCGATTGAAATCCATCGGACGGTTACGCCCAAAACTAGTATAAATAGAGATGTTCTTTCGATTTGTAAAGCATTCGAGAAAGAATCAATCCAATTGATCTGTTTAGACACTAACCTTCTTGAATCTCTCGATCCTATCCTCTTCTACGCGCAATTCTGCATCCACGGAGGGTTTAAGATTGAGATTTGGCTGAATAGAGAGGGAGAAATCGACGCTTGAATCTCAGCATCGCGGTTCTTTCAGATTTTTGATTAACAATGATTAATCGAGCTAATCCAATCGCAATTTAGGGTTAGTGGAGGCAGTTTTTACTAATCTTTCGTCTACTTATGTTTTATTTTGATATAGATTAGGAATTTAAGTTC
This sequence comes from Lemna minuta, assembly GCA_024174645.1. Lineage (NCBI taxonomy): Eukaryota > Viridiplantae > Streptophyta > Magnoliopsida > Alismatales > Araceae > Lemna > Lemna minuta. The sequence goes on along the minus strand of CM044104.1, from coordinate 1,754,465 downwards.
AATTTCGTTTAATTTTCGTCAAAATCGTGATTTTAAGTTTCAGAAATCTCTCCCCACTTCGATCTTCAATTTCTCCGCGAAATCAAAGTCAAATTTGATGATTTTTGATTTCGTGGAAATGCTTTGAAGTTCTCTTTCATAATCTACCATTTTCCCCAATTTCTATCATCAGTTCATCATCCGATTTGATCAAATTCAAAGAGATCATCATAAATTTCCTTATTTCCCTATGGATTCGACCCATATTTACCATTATACCCCTCAGTTCGAATTAATTTCATCAAATTGATAAGTTTGGACTTTTTTTTGACACGAGACCGTGTGAAATTGATGACCTCGCAGTCTCTGCTCGTTATTAATAACTCAATAGAACAATAACACCTTATTGGTCAATCTTAATTAATTATCCACATCAACATATAGATTAATTAATCAAGAATCAATTTAACCCAATTGATAGGTTGAGTTGAGAGCATGTTGGGTGCCAAGCTACACCACGTACTCTAAGAGATATCAAGTATGTAAGAACTCCATTATGGAACCTTTCCGTCATCAATTACCATGTATGTATAATACTTCATCTGCACAATACTTATGAATGACTTAGGGATATGGTCAATTGTCAAACCCTAGTAAGTCACTCAAGTTAGTATTGATGCATGTAGGAAATCATCGGGAACTCCTTTGATATTTCCACTACATTGGCCAGTGATTTCATTGCATCTCAATCCTTGAGTTAATCTCCTCAAATACGAAAAATGGATGATCTCATATAATATATGATGTTTTAGATATCCTGCGGCTAAGGATTTGTAAGTCATAATCAAAACACGATCATCCATCCTGAAGATGTCCTTAGTGTCTCAAGTCAAAGAACCACATACACAACTGTGATATGAATCAACCTGATTGATAGTTAGGTATAATAACTATTTAAGGATTCATTCGAATCAATTCAATGAACTCTTTCTCTAAAGAGCACCCACTATCTATCCTTAGTATCTCTACACCGATGGTACAAGATTAGTCATACTCATCATATGAATTGGATCAGATAGTGCTATTCTTTCCTAATAATTCGATGTCCCTCTCGAATATCCCACGAACAAGAACTTTTAGAACATATATTTAAAAACTAGTGATCACTATATTATATTCTCATCATAATTCACTTAGTCATTGCATGTGCTCATGGACTTTATTGTAAACATCACACAAGATTGACAATGAATAAATTCCATTACAATGAACATAAACGAGATACATGGAAGTGTGATAGGCTTAAAGGCCACCAAATATCCATCACTCAAAACAAGATTCATTCTGACCTAAGGAATAGAGTTAGAGAGAGGGCAATGGCAACCAAGAAAGAGGAAGAATTAGATGTTGAAAAGAAATGAGACTAAGCGTTCATGAGAGAGTGAGTGGTGGCGTACGACCCCCGTCGCCACCAAGGCATGACACTACGGCGCCGGAGGAGCCGACACCCGCGCGCGTCCAGCCCCCTCGACAGGCGAAGACGAAGGATGCCGAGTTTCACTACACCAAGTGAGGACCTCATCTCGCCACGACACATTTCACAGGGCTCGCGCGCGCGTGGAGTTATCTTTCCAGGTTTTATCTCATTATGAACTTTATTAGCCCGCACGTGTTTAAGCGGGCCTTTGCATATCTTCTTCTCTCCCTTTTAGGCTTTCGGGTGGGTCTTCCCTTTTTCGGGACCCCATTCGTTAAGCCCTTCTCTTTGTGGACCTTTTTATTTTTCTATGATTATGTTAGGTGTAGGTTGTGGGCCTCAAGTGGGCCCTTTCCTCTCTCGGCCCACTATGGGCTCTATAAGAGGGGAAGGGACCCCCCCACAAACCCTAGCCGTCATTTGAAGAAAGAAAGAGTGAACTCCCTCTCAAGTGGCTGCTCAAGGAAGATCGGAGAAGAAGACCAACCGCCGCCGCACGCCGTTGTGCCGCCGCCGCGCCCGCCGCCGAGACTGCCGCCTCTTCTTGCTTCCATCACGCATTATCCTGGAGGTTCACCGGCCGCCGCCGCCGCCACTGTCATGCAGGTTTGCTGTACCTCCACGATTCATCCTCCTCCACCTCCAACCTACCACCTCCACCACCTCTCTGCCAGCCACGATTCACGCCCCTCTCCCTCCCTTAATTTCTGGTTCCCGATCCGCCTCCTTCCCCCCCTCACCCGATTTCCTCCCCACCGCCCCGAACTCCCAATTTCCCCTCCTTCCCCACATTCCGCTTCCCTCAAACCTCCCGCTCACCGCCCCGATCCAGCCTCGCCCGTCCCGCCCGAAACTCCGTTTTCCCCTCCCCCGTGAATCCTGATTTCGGAAAGGCATCGTCCGGGATCCCCCTTTTCCTCCCTTTTCATACCAAACGTCATCCGCACCCTGCCGACGCATCCCATACCTGCAACTTCCGGACGCCCGCTCATCTTACTTTTCCAGTAAAATCGCCCGGCGATTCAACTTTCCCCCTCCCGAACCGACCCTCTGGTCCCCCTTGTCTTCTTCAACCAACTTCCATAATCATCCCTCCCCGCCGATATATTCCCGTCTATTCCCGAACTACCGCCCCCGAATCTCCTTCCCATATTCCCGAAACTCTCGAATCCGTCCCCAACTACCATTTCGACCCCAACGGGATCCTCGACGACTAGCCCATCGTCGCGCTTCTGCGTCGATCGCCAACCACGCCGCTATCTTCACCATCGCCCCCTCCCCCTTTGGAATTATCCGGTTCATTCTTCTGCCACCAACGAACGCCCACCATCCCCGCCTTCACTCCGTGATTCCACCTCTACCGAGTTGACGCCAAATTTTCCCACCTTCCCCGCGACTTACCTGCCTCCCCTCGCATCACTTGTTCGCAAGCGTCCTGTCGCACGACGCGGAAGTCTGACCCAAATTGTTGATTGGAAATACACTGGTTCCTACATCGTGCGTGCCCACATTTCTTGATGTGACGTCTGACGACGTGTCACCAGAATTCCTTCACGGAATTTAATCAGGGGGTTACTTACGTCCTATCCCATCCATCTTCTTCTTGGTTCCTCCCAACCGAACGCCTACTTTGGCCTCCCTCTCTCGACCGTGTGTCTATTTCTTCCTCCCTCTCTCGATTCTGGTTATGCCCCTGGTTGCAACCGATCGGACTGCGCACCGACGTTGACCGTTGTCCAATACCCGTTCGACATTCGAGTTAATGGTTACCGCTATCATCTCGTGACATCACTCGACTCACGTTGACCGTCCATCGTGCCACGTACGTACGACCGACCCCATCGCCACAACCTCGCTGCCCCAGCTCGGCTTGCCACTACTGAACGACCCTACTGCGCACGGGGAGGCCTCCATCGTCACGACCGACCGGGCTCGCGCCCCGCAGGTTAGGCACACATCTCCCCTTTATTTTACGTTGACGTCTATATTTCTTTCAGTATTTCCCGCACCGTCTCCGCCGCCATCAGGATTTAGTATAGGCGAGTGTTTAGATGAAATTGATAGGATTCAGACCGTGGTCCAACCCGTCGGGTTGACTGTCGAGCTCCCCTCGCCGACTCACGGCCCAACGCCCGCGAGGACGTGGACCGGAAGGAATCCCAGACTGACTCTACTCGGCGCACCCCAGGGATCTACGGAGGCGATGTCCGAGTCGGTACCCTGCTTGTCTGCCTTATTAGTACATTACTTCATATTAGAACTCCCTAAGGAAATCCCATCCCTAGTTCATCCCTAGTATCACGGTGTGAGATCGGCTTAGCACCCGGTCCTGCATCAGTGAGGAAATGCAAGAAGAAGAAGGGGAGATTTAAAATGAGAGAGAGATAAAAGAAGACTAAAAGGAAGATTGAATGCAAGAGAGTAAAGGAAGAAGAAGTGAAATATTTCAAGAGAGAGCGAAAGAGGAATTGCTAGAGAGCAAAAGAGAGAATGAGAGAGAGAAGGAAAGTGCGAGGGCGACAGAGCAAAAGATTTTGATTAAGAAATAGTGAGGAAGAATGACAAAGGAGAAAGGGAGCAAGAGAGATCGATTGAGAAATTTTGGAGAAAGAAGGGATCAAAGGTGGTAAGGGGAGAGAATGAAGAATGAGATAAGAAAGAAGATTAAGAGGGAATGAGAGAGGGGAAGGTCGAAGTGCAGAAAAAAATCAAGGAAGAGAACATAATTTAGAGGGAGAAGAGTTAGAGAGTTTAGAGAGTGACAGAAGAGTGAGAAGGTGTGTAAGTGAGAGAGATAAAGGTCGTTGGAGATAAAGAGCCGGAAGAGTGTGAGGAAGAGGGAGTGTGTGAGAGAAAATGAGAGTTCATAAAAAATGAGAAGGAAATAGAGCAGAGGCGAGCTGGAGAAGAGAAAGGTAGAGATTGAGATCAGGAGAGGAGATGATGCTGCCAAGATGGAGAAGAAGAACTAGATTAAAAATGAAAAATCATCTCCATTACATCCTCCCAAAGAGAAGAATGCTGGTGAACAAAATTTTGAAAAATAAAAAACCTAAGAGAGAGAGTCGTCGAGCGAAGAAGACTCCTTGATGGAGAATTATTTTGAAACATGAACACAAGGGTTCTAAGTGAACCTATATTCCTCCTCACTCATGAGCTTGAAAAAATTATCCATTCATTAAATGGATAAAGAAGACCTCTCTAAATAATTAAAGAGAGTGTAGATCTTAAGGGAATTATCTTCCCTCCTCTCCTATTTTACACTGATCTAAAGATTGACTTTGTCAAAAGAAAGTAGCCTTATCCTTAGATAATTAGAATCCCTTGAATGGACCAAGTCAACCACCCTTTTACCTTTGATGTAGGATCCTAAATTCCAAACCACATCCACTATATCATAGGCACCTTGTATAGTTATGAATAATGATCTCAAGAAACATCAATAGGAATCCCTTTGTTATTAAATTTCCTTCTCTCTTTGAGACCACCCTTAGTTAGACTTTTAAGAGAGATCTATTTATTAATTATCCAATGAAGACATAATCTTCTTATTCTACTCAAAGACAAACTCTTTGCATGAGTAAAACCATGCATCTATTGACATGGAGAATCCTTCAACAAAGAAGACAATGAAGAAGACCACTCCATCACTACCATGACAATCACTAGATTAGTGAGATCTCACATCTCTTCTATTGGCCCTCATAAAGAGCAGTTAAGATGCATCTGAAACAATAAATGGAGAATGAAGCTAGAGCTCCAAAACTTCATAAAGGCTAAGATAATGGGTTCGTATTATTACCAACAGGATGAATATTTATCCTTTCACACGGAACCACCTTCCACTGAATACATCTGCTAAGTAACGTCGGGATTATCAATTGATCCCCTACATCCTTTCTGCACTGTTATGGAACGGAAAATATACAAGGTCTCCTCGAAGACAGATTATGAGGAATGATCGCAGTTATCGCGCGAGCACGGGAGAAGACAGCGTCCGAAGAAACCTGCAGCAAAGGAGGCTTGTTAATATTATTTCGGTCCGATTTTGCTGCTATCTTTATCACACCCGACGAAGATCTCCTACCCCATTTCGTCGCCAAACCATCCGGACTTTTCTCTTCAATTTGCCTTGGAGACTCACGAGAAGACCGTTGAGTTTTCTTTCCCGTCAAAGCCCCGCCACTTGGAGCAAAGAAGGACGAAAGAACGGCAGGCGACGCATCTCCCGCCTTCACCTATTTTCTTCGTCTTCCTTCCCTCATCATATGTCGTTTCTATTCCCGGCATCACGCCTTTGGCACTCCATACGCTGCTTCGACGTGGTTAAATAGCTAATACGCGGTCGAGTATTTTTTTCACGCGCTTCGGGCTCGCGGAGTCAGACGCATTGGGAATTTGGCAGCAGCACAAGCCCAAGCCACATGGCAGCGCATCGCTTACCGCATCCTTGTCCAGGACGACCCCAAGAGAGCCCCAAATTTACTACTTTCTCGCCATCCGTACTTTTACCGCGGTCTGATTATGATCTCACTAGCTGCCTTCATGAATCGTGCCAACCTGTCTTGGACAGAAGCTCATTGAATTCTGCGGTCAACCTTCCTACAAAATCGGAGAATGAGTGGACGAAAATGATCCACGAGAAGATGCCTCTCCGACGCGACGCTTCGCCATGAACTTCCCTCTTTTCATTTCTATAAAACAAAATCTGTACGCGACGAACATGATATGTTGTTTTATGAAAATTTGGTTACCCTTTTGGTTCGTTTTACCCTTTGTGTTCATCGTGTTTTCTTTGTGCCTCTCCAGCAACCTTCATCTTCCGATTCTATCTCCCTATCTTTTTTTCCCCCATTTCTGTCGTCTTTCAACACTACAAATCCGAAGCATCTCGAGGCTATCCGATGTCAGCGGGAGTAATCCAACGGCATCTCTTCTCGTCTTCTTCAGGTAAATCATCCTCTCCTCTTTCCCGTGTTGATAGTTTGCATACAAAGTTCATAAGTCCAACACGAGACTCTCCTTTATCATCTTACCTCTATACTCCTCCATCTCTCCTTCTATTCTCGTCGCTCTTCTATTCTCTATATCGTCTCTATAATATCCGAAAGTATTCCCTAAACAATTCTGTCATTTTCTTCACTGCTTCAACCGTCACCTCCATTCCTCATCGCGTCCCTTCCTGTCACTTCTCCTATCACCGCCATACTGTTCTCTCTTCGCGATCTCTCACTTCACTCTCTCTCTTAACTTAATCTCACTCTTCTATTATCTTTCTTATCCGCAACATCTTATTGTCCCAACACCGACCGTCTTGTAATTCTCTCCTCGTTCTATTCTTATCTCACTTATCTTTCTTCTCTCTTAAATCTATTCTCTACCTTCTATTATCTCATATCCGAAATTCCTGTCATATTGGTTAACCCCGATAATTATCCATCTTCCATAATCACCTGCAAATCTCTTTTCATCTCATAATTCTTCCACACCACCCCATTCTTCTTCTCATCGCTTTCAGTATCTCATCCAATATCTTCTCCACTATCCCTATTGTGTCTACTAAATTATCAATCTTAATCTCCTCATTAATACATACTTAGAACTTCTGTGTCTCCCCTTAAGTCTACTCTTCATTATAAAATATATCTTCATAAATACTATTATTCATTAACTAAAGCACTCCCTATTCTCTAACTCTTACCTCCTATAAATACTCATCATAGTCATCACTACTCTTATTCCTAAAATCCTAATATATTCTATTAAATATTCTCTGAATTATATTCATTCATTCCTACTTGATATCATTCATAGATCCTCCCTCATATGTAGGATTTAGATACATCTTCTAAAATATCCTACATCACTCCCCCTTCTCTATTTTTTTCCCTTTTTGAACTCATGTGAGGGGAGATATGAGGGTTCTTCTTCGATTGGGCTCAGATAGAATTGCTTTGGACAGCCCATTAAGTCTTTTAAACACCAATTTTAGAGGATCTTGCTTCCCTTTCTCTTGCTTGTGCGTTCTTGAAATAAATGAGGCAAATCATGTAGTAATGTTCTTTTTGATGCACTTATACTCCAAAAATATCAAGATATGAGATGTTAGACATGATGGTATGTTTAAGAGTTTAATGGAATTAAATAAGAGCATTTGATGAGTATTTATAATTACCCTTCATGTTCTTATCAAAATCCTTCAGATGATCCTTGCAAGTTTGAATTTTATTCTATACTAAATGATATGATCATCTAGAATAGATGATAAGATCATCTAATCTTGGTGCTTCAACGTTGTTACATGTTTTGATTCAACATCTTCCGTTACAACTGATATTTTGGTTGGAACTTTGGAGAGCTTGTTAAGCCTCAGCTCTGAGAAATTTTTTCATGTACCCAATGTATATAAATAAGGGGAGAACAACTATAATTTAGGGCGCCTATGCAAACCTTGTGGAAACTCTCTTCTTTCTTCTCTTTCTCTATTTCTAAAGAGCATTGAAGAGGAGATCCAAATTTCTAGTGATTGTGTGGATATCTCTAGAGGATGGACACTTGAAAAGATTAAAAAACTCCTTCAATAAACCTTATAACATTACTTTTGATTTATACTAGATAGTCGGATTATTAGTTCTTAGTGTCTCATTGTTTTGAATGTTTGTTTCAATGCCTTTTTCAATAGATTCAATGTTTTGATCAAAATTTTGAGGGCTTATTGAGCCTCATATCCCAGAAATTTTCTCATTTAATCAGTAAAACTATACTTAACTTTGAATTATAATCCCAATTTTCATCCAATTTTCTTAACTTTGCTTATATGTAGAACAACATTTTCAATCTTAGTTTTTCATGGATTTAACCCATATTCACAAATATACATAAATTTATTATATTTCAAAGAATTTGGTATTTCTTACATTTGTATTCATGTCTTTCAACTTTGACTTGAAGGTTTGCACGATTTATGATTATTCAGGCTTGGCCAAAGTTTTGTTGCTCTGAGGAGATTACAATCGGAGTGAATTACTAGCCTAGGTTAGTTATTGTCAACTAGTGCACGTAGGTAGTGGATTTCTCATAGAAAACTAATCTTTTGGGGTTCAAACATAAAATCTCACTGATTATGCAAAAACTAGTTTTATGATATTGTTTCTCAAAGGCTCCAATTGATATAGATGATTTATTGACTTATATACTCGAGTGTCACTCATCGTGGCATTGTCTTTACTGTGGGGACACAAAGGCATTTTTTACGTAATCTAAGACTTAGAAATATGCCTAGCGACAATGAGTTATGTATAATCAGTTCCGAAAATAGGATAGTTAAAAATGGGAGAACATTAACGTAGGAGGATCTGCACACATTTTCTTGTCAATTGGAAAGCATGCTTGACGTTATATCTCTGTGTATTTGGCAAGAAGTGGAGGCAAAAACTCATATCTTGTTCAATGCCTTGCTATCTCTCTCTTCTTCAGCACACCATCTTTGTCTTCAAATCTTGTCATGCTAATGCCAACATTCATCGAGTCACTATCTTGATTTGTTTTTCTGCTTTATATGTTATGAGATTAGCACGTAACCATGCTCTAGTTTCAGGGGGAGTGTGATAATTCGTTATCTATATCTATTCTTTCTCTTGTAGCCCTTTGTAGGAGCTCATCCCATAACCCTCATCAGATTCAATTCACTATTCCCTTTCTCTAGTTTCACTTCTCCACGGTGATGATAACATGCAAATTATATATGAAAATATATGATTATTAATGAAAATTAAGGCATAAAACATTCTATTCGAATGCATGTTACCATATTTTTTAGTGCTTATCTATCATTCTATGAAAAAATTTTTAAAAATATCAAAATGCATTTATTTAGGGTTAATTATGATAAATTAAAAGAAATATTTTTAAGATTATATTATCCCCATCTTAATTTGAGATTATAATTCGGTTTTAATGTTAAATAATAAGAGAAAATACTTTTTATACACTCATTTATTTTTCTAAGCTTAAAATTCTAAAAGAAATGAGTCTATTTTTTAAATAAAAATTTATTCTCTTGTTATTTATTGAATTTGACTATTTAGAATGATAGATAATTTAATTTCTAATCCAATAAAATAAATTTGGATTAATTTTGAGTTGTATTTTAAAAGATATAATTTTTTAATTTTTAGGGATTTTTATCGAATTTTTCCGAATTTTTTATAAATTTAATTCTATTTATTTTGAATTAAAAAAACAAAAAAAATATTTTTATCGTGTGTTGACGTGGCAGATAACATGGCGCGGACGAAAACAATGGCACCACATGGTAACATATGAGACCACCACGTGTCACACACATGTATATGTGTGCACGTGTGTGTGTGATTAAGGACAAATCACCCTGTTAAAGATTTTCTCTATCTCCTTATTCGTGTATTACTTATATACACGCGCATTCACTTGGATTTGCGCCATGTGGGACTACGTATTTGTTTTAACATGCGCATATGACGTGGCTTCCTGTGGAGCGTCTGATTCATGTGTTAAATTAAAACCATCGATTGTCACTTAAGTCGGGGGGTACGCGTCGCAATCGGATCCATCGGTGAATCATTTTAAAAATGATTTAATATCAGCCGTCGATCTGAGGAGTTATAACAGCTAAGATTAAGATTAAGATCAGATGGCTGGCATTTTCTAGAGTTACTTCTTCACGTACGACGTGGCAAGGTCTCAACGCTCCATTCTGGATAGGACTAATGCAACTTAACCGTAACGATTTGAAGCCTGTCATTTCACCTCAGCCGTTGATCGAAGAATTAAAGCATGATCCAATGGTTATGCCCAATTTTCCCTATAAATTGAGATGTTCTTTGACGATGTAAATTATTCTTGGGTTTTTTGAGTAGTCGATCGTCTTCAAATTCACGGAATGAATAGCTTTTGATTCTGAAGAGAAAATAGATCAAGTTGAGCGCTATCTTGGGTTAGAAATTATTTTTTTGTCCTAATCTCTCTTCCTATAATATTAGATTTCAATTTCGAATCGTAGATTTAGTCAATTTGAATTTTAATTTTGGTTTTTCAGTATCTTCTCATTCATAAAATTCTCTTTAATTCATTTGTCGATTTCTTTGCAAATCTTGATCCAAATTTAGTGATTTTTGATTCCATGGATCAATCTTCGAGTTCTCTTTCCAATTGTATCAAAGCCCTAATTTCTCACCTCATTCCATTGTCTGATTTGATCGAATTTAAAAGAATACATAAAAATACCTTTATTCTCCGTGAATTCGACCCTTATTCAATTCGTGATTAATCTTTAAAATTGGTGAGTTTGGGAAAATGTTTTGACGCATGTCCGTATGTTTTCAACAACCTCGTGGATTTGCTTCGTCAAGAGACACATAGGAAATCTTGATGATGACATGACAATGAAAATATAATGCAAGAGCTAGCATGACAGAGATATGCGGACAATGTAATGATGCTTGTGACATTCTCATGGTGAATCTGATCCTCGTTTAAGTGGATGATGCCGAAGAAACTGAGCAAGTTCCTTCCCATAAGGCCTTGTTTAATCTAATGGAAGAAAATTTTACATCTCTTTTGGCTCTTACTCAAGTCGAATGGGCTCCTCATAGTTCTCCAAATAGGCTTGCTACATCCGTAGCTGAGTCCGTTTAATTTCGGCAGATCTACTGGGCTCACTGCACATGTTAACCAGATTTGTTAGACTTATCAGTTTGACCTAAGGATCTCCAAAACCATCCTCAATACTGAAAAACCAAACCTAATTGACACTGGCGGTGGTCAAAAAATGGCCAAACCGAAGGTTTCGGTTCAGTTTCGGTTTTCACTTTCGTGAGAACCAAAATTCTAAAATTCTCTCTCGCTCTCTCTCTCTCACATGCACTTAGTCACTCTTAGGGAGAATTGTGAATTGCAAGAGAGAGATACAATGTGTTATCTGCAATTGTGAGTCCAAGACTAGGAATTTTAGTGCAAGAAACTCTGTCTCCCTCTCTCGTGAAGCTTTCTCTCTCTTTTGCCACCAACGTGACTTGAAAGCTTTCTACTGAATCAAAGGTTTGAAGAGCGGAATTTCAGTATGGTTTTGGAGATGATTGAGAATGCAGCTTCCACGTGGAATTTCAGCCGGTCGATGATTGTAAACACAGCTTCCATGCGGCGCGCAGCCACCACAATTGTTCATGCTAAGCTTTTGATAGATGATAAAGATATTCCTCAAAGGAGACGAGGCGTTCATGGCATGGAACCTTTTTTCCCTTCACATAGAATAGTAATTTACTCTCTCTCTCTCTCTCTCTCTCTCTCTCTCTCTACAGCCTCACTAAGCCTCTTTGTATTTCCTACTACTAAATTGCTACTCCCTTAAGTATCTATCAGTCTCTCCTTTGGACCATGTTTGCTCATCTTTCTGATAGCTCATTTGTCTCTCTTCCCCTTATTTCATTGACATGGAAGAACTGGATCTTGGAAAAGGATCATTCCCTTCCAGTTTAGAGTCTCTCTCTAACAGACCCTTTGTCCAATGAACCCTGAATTTGTCTCTCCTTCTAACAAACTCTTCGTACAATGAGTCCTGAATTTCTCTTTCTGCCTCTCTCTCTCTTTCTCTATGTCTCTCTCTGTACCCCTCCCTCTCTTTCTATCAGTCTTTTCATTTTTTGCCTCCCTAGCTGTAAATCTCTAAGTGTTATGGAACTTTTCCTGTTGCGGTGGAATTTTTTGGTCTCTCTTCTAACTTCTATCTCTCCCTCTCGTCCCCCAACTTCCCCCTCTCTCTAACATTCTATCTTTGAACTTCTCTCTCTCTCTCTCTCTACAGTCTCTCTTTGACCTACTCTCTCTAAAAGTTTCTCTTTAAACTTCTCTCTCTTTTACTGTCTCTCTTTGAACTTATGGCTAGCAACCTATCCCAACTTTTGCCTCACGTGCACAAACACACTTTCCTCTCTCAAACACTCTCTCTTCAAACCTTTGCCTCTCTCTCTGAAACTATCTCCCATCCACAAGTAGAGGAATTATGACATTTAGACGAGGAACGCTAGCGCCCGACACTATATCTGCTTTGATGACCTTAAAGTCTTAAAATCGTGAGGATGTCACCCGAGATGATGAAATAGATTTAGAAGTTGAAGAAAGTAGACTTATGAAATGATAATTTGCTCAAACTCTATTGTTTAATCTCTTGAGAATTTTAATTCTAAAGTTAACTCTATTCCGATAGGAACAGGAGAATCTTAGTTTGACCTATTCAGAGGCCTCAAAACCACAAGCATCGTCCTATTCCTCGTATAAGGGATTCTGATCGCAAACTCGCCGATGGCGGCGTGAGGTAGTTCGGCGGTTACGACCAAAGCGGCGGCGACGGCGTATGTTAGCTAATGTTTCTGGGGCGGCGATGCTGATTATTGTGTCGTCGGATAGCGATGGAGCGCGGTGGGTGGTAGAGGCAACGTCACGATGACGGTGAAAGCTGGAGGTGCTGCTTCGGTCGTGGGGAGAAGGGAAAGTAGAAGATGGCGATGGTGGACGAGACGGAAAAACCGGCGTCTAATAAATTGACGAGATTCTCGTAGCGAGTAACTTTTTCTAAAGTCGGCTTCTCGGTGCATCTCAAAAATCATTTGGAACAAAATGGACTGGTTATGATGGATTTATCTGATTCTTCCGCAGGATTTTGACGAACCCGTTAATCCGTCTTCCGATTATGGAAAACCCAAGCTTTCAGAATGGGTTTCCCTTTGGCGTGAAGCACGAGCCTGTAGAAATCGAGGCGCGGAATCGTATCCGCTGCGAGGGATGTGGGGGCGTTGAGTTTGACGCTGGAGACGACGGCTTCTTCTACTGCAGGGACTGCGGCGGCCAGTGCAACGACATGCTGGAGACTGAATGCCTAGAAGAAGATATGTACGCCGACGAGGCGGCCGTGTATAACGCCAGATACGTCCGTCATACAGTCTCAGTCTCAGTCTCAATCCATGTCTCAAGCTCAGATTCGAAACAAAACTTCCAAGGAGGAGATTCTCAGGTCTCTGGCGAGGAATTTGGGGAACGTGAAGGAGGAGAAGGCGCATGGTTTTGACGACGAGTTCTCTCAGCCGTTGGATTTCGGCAATGATCCTAACTTGGATGAGAAGACGTTGGCGGAGAGTATTAGGCTGAGGTATGTGCAGGGGATGCAGCTGCTGATGCAGATGCAGTGTGCTGATCTGGTGAAGAGTTTTGGGGTGAACTCGGTTGTCTGTGGGATCGTGGGAGATATTTGGTTACGATATTTGGCTGCCCGGAAGGTGTTCGACGTAAGTTGGGTGGACAAGGCTATCTTGGAGGCTGAAGCTGCGGCCCATGAACGCCATGGAAGTGGAGGTAAGTTACTTTTTGAGCTAGTGTCACTTAATTGCTTGGTTGCTTGAGAATATTAGGAATGAGCGTCCTCTGGTTTAGGCCCTATTTTTTTTCTTCGAAACCTAGACCTACAGCTAAGACCGGGACCTGTTCCAACCCCATTTTTTTCTTCAAAAGCTAAACCTACACCGAAGGCCGGCCAAGTCCTAACTTCGAAAGCTAAATCTTATCTTGGGAATTCCCAAATGAAATTTTCATAAAATTAATTATGTTAATATTATTTTATTACGAAACATTTTGAGAAATTTTGGGCAGAATATGATATGAAATGACTTAAATAAGTTGAGCGAAGTATGTCTTCATTTGAAATATCCAGTTACATATCAAATTTCATTTGTCTTTTAATTTATGCTTCATTTAAATCATGAATTGAGGAATGGATGTCAATTTTTGGATGCATGAATTGTAATTATGCATATTTACATGGAGATGTAGATTATCTTCCCCTATTTTTTTAATTTTTTATATCTATTTAATCTCTTTTTTTGTTTAATTTTTTTCTCTGTTTTATCCTATTTATTCTTTTATTTTATTATGTTACTATTTGAGACAAAAATAGAGGGTGAACTTCTTTCTATTTCTTTTTCGAATTTTCTCGATTTCCCTCTAATTTTCTTTTTCTCCATTTTCTTTTTATTTTCTTCTTTCTTGATTTTTATTTATTTTATTTTCTCTATTTTTTCACTTTCTATCTACCCCTTTTCACATTTACTCATTTCTCTGATTCTCTGTCCTCTGTCTCCCCCATTTTATCTTCCCTAAAGTTTTCCCTCCTTATTCTATTCATCTTTGCTCTCCCTCTCCTCCACATCGACCAATTTTTGTTCATGCAGAAACAACTCTCATTTTCAGAATGATTTCCAGAAGCTCTTCTTTTTGGAAATCCTTCCGTGGCACCTTCAATCTTGCCTCAATTGTTCTTCTTGTTTCCCTTTTTTCTATTCTCCATTCTCTTGGGGCTCTTTTCCATCTATTTTCTTCGTCCTCTTCCTATCACCTGAAATTTCTTTTCTTCACTGTTTCCAATCATCTCTTTCCAAAATTCCCATCTAATTCTCTCCCCCCCTCCCTGTTCTCTCTACCCCTCCGTCCAAGGATCCCAGATCTTTCCCACAATGAAACTACTCTCTGCACATCCTCTGTCTATTTTTCTCTGCGTTCTCTCCCTCAAATTTCTATTCAATTCTCTTACTCCTTTATCTCTGTTATTCATCTTCTCATTGTTTCTACCCTCCGAAACACCTCTGTTCTTTGCTCTTCAGAAACCATTTCTGTTCCAAAAGATAGATAGAGGAGCAGTTCCCGCCAACTCACCTTTTTCTTCACTTCTTTTTGGGGTAACAGTTGAACGACTCCTCTCTCTTCATGTTTTACAACTCTAGAAATATTGACTCTGTCTCCTATCACTTTTGGAAACCGTTTATGGTTCTTGGATCTGCAGATCCAGCGGTTTTTCATTTAAAGAAAAGCTAGAAACAGGGCGAAACTCCAGATTTCTCTCATTGTGGAGGTCCAGCTACCCTGTTTTCTGGTCGTACCAACCAGCACTGCGATCCAAATGTTGATCCGGACTGGAGCTTGAATGATTGATTGAGATGGAGGTCCCAATCCGTCATTCAATCAATGGAGGGATCAGCATTTGGATCACAGTGCTGGTTGGGGCCTGTGCTTGATAAACTGATATTCCTTGTGGGTTTTTTGTGAGATTGCAAGATATGGTCCATCATAAGGATCAAGTATGATTTCTCTGGGCTGTCAATAGGGTTGGGCATTTTGGATCGAGTCTATGATTTATCAAAAATCATCTTAAACTCAATCGAAAAGATCAGCATTTAGAATCCAACAAATTCTAAGGTTTTCCTCCTCTCTCTTTGGTCTGCTCTCTCTCTCTCTCTCACTCGTTCTCCTACTGGGGAGTGCAGAACTCTTCCCCTTCCACCTCTCTCTATCTGTCTCTCTTCTGCTACAAGCGGATGAAGATACCGTCAAGGGCCAAAATCTCCTTATAAAAAATACAAGGTTGGCATTCTAGGAAGAGAGCCAAAGGTACAGTGGTCTCCAGTGGCGTGGGAGAGGAAATCTCTTCGTCAGTAAGATTCAACAACCAAGAACTGGAGCCACTGGATTGAAAATCTGCTTTTATCATTCTCTCTTTTTCCATCACTCTACCCTCTCTTCCCATCCGTCTCTCTAGATCTCCTGCTCTCTCTCCCATGTCTCACTCTTTCTCTTGCTCTCCCTCTCTCTCTCTCTCTCCTTCCTCTCTTGTTTTACCATTCTCTCTCTTCCTGTCACTCTCTCCCCTCTCTCCATACATCTCTCTAGTTCTCCTCTCTCTCTCTCTCTCTCATATTTTCCCTCTCCTATTCTCCCGTCCTCCCGCGATCCCCATTTCTCTCTCCTGTTCTCCCTCTCTCTCCCTATATGTCATTCTCCGTGTCAGCCAGCTTTCTTTCACTCTCCCCTATCATCTCTCACAGCTCTTTTCTCTCGTTCTCCCACCCTTCCCGCTCGTGTCAGCTTTCTCTCTCATTCTCTCTCTCGCACCCTCTTCTCATTCTTCCACTCTTGCCTCTCTCTTTAGAACAATCCAAACTGAGGCAATCTTTCCAGATTCGCTCCGCCTTACAGCCTTGCTTCTCTCTGGACGTGTCGTCTGTCTCGCTTGCATTCTCCCCAATTTCCTTCTCTCTAGCTCTTTCTCTCATTCTCCACCTCTACCCCCCCTTTATTGCTTGATTTTGATCGATTGGTGATCAGTCGACAACATCGACAGTGCATGGGATGAAATCCCGATTGCATCAATGATTTTGAGTGGATTTACATCAATCGATCTTGATCAGCCATCCCTAGCTTTTCAAATGTCTCAAATCTATGTCCCTCTGAGATGCTGAGAGGAACTCCAGAGTTATGTGTGCTTAGGTTTGGGCAGTGCAGGGATGGGTGGAGAAGAATTTTGGAGTTAAGCTTCTTGCTTTGGCTTGAGCAGTGCAGGGATGGGAGACTTCCTGGGAAAGAGGGATGCCAGGGTGAGAAGAACTTAAGGGTTTAAATGTGCTCAATCTTTGGCAGCCCAGGGATGAGGGTACTTATACCAGTTGATCACCGATTTTGGGTGATCTTCCTTTAAGGGTTCAGATCTATCAAATCAATCTACTTAGGGATGAGGGTACTTGCTTAAATCTCTAGCATCTTGAGGATACAATTTGATCATTTTATACTCTTTGATGCAGACAAGATGATCATGGGTGATGCTGAAGCCGATTCCCGAGCTATCCCCAAAAGGAAGCCCATTTACATCTGGGCCAGTTCCCTCCGTAAAATCATCCCCATCCACTCTTCTCTAGCTTTCATTTTCTTAGGTTGCCACATGGCAAGAGAACAAATTCTCCCAACGGACCTTGTGAAATGGGCCACCGAGGGCAAAATCCCTTATTTGACCGCCTTTTCTGTGATTGAACAATCCCTTGATAAACCCAGAGGTGGCTTCCCCCTAAGCTCAAGGTTCCTGTTTCGGCCTGTCTACACCCTTGGATCTTGGCAGCTGGAATCGACAGCTGCATCGATAGCACAGACTGTGGGCCTCCACCTTCCTCCAGTGAATTTCTATGCCATTGCCAGGCGTTACCTGATAGAGCTCTCCCTTCCCGTGGAGGAAAGTTCTTCAGACAGCTTGCTGTATCTACGAGTGGTCTATGCCTTCAGAGCTTTGGATTTCTGCGAATCCCTTCAGCCTTCCGACACGTGTCTGTGTGATGTCGATATTGGTGGTATCCGTGAGGATCTTGTATGGGATTCATGGACTTGGAGCTTGGGAGAGAAGTGGTTCTAATTTAAGTAAGTCCAAGATTGACCCGGTTGCTGAAGACGCTACCAAAGCTCAGTTTGACGCTGTTGAACTCTTGTCTAAACTGGAGGCTAAGTACCATGATATGCAGAGTGTTCCCGGTAAGTGCAGAATGGCTGGATTTTTGGCATTCTTTTCTAAATCTAATTTTCCTGTCGATGATAGATCACTTCAGGAACTTCCGATCTTATCTGAATTACTGCAAAGATATGGTTTTTGCCGGCGTGAACTCATCTTACGAAGAGGAGAAATTGATCGAATCGCTGTGGGATATGTACGACAAGCAAGAGGTACATCCTCTGAAAGCCTCGCCGCTTTGTGACAACTTAAATGTGAGTATTGACTTGGGGGTGTGCTATCCAGGAGGATGCTCCTAAGAACGAAGAGTTTGGCCAGCCGTCCGATTTCAACAGAAAAAGATCAAGAGACGAGGTGCGACCAGTCAACGGAGACGCGATAGCGAGGATGAAGCAGAACATGAAGGACCACGGATTCGAGTACCTTCTTCCGAGGCTACGCCGCAGGACAGACGACTACCTCCACTACCGGCGGAAAAAAGTCGACGGGCGGCTCATCTTTGTGGCTCACGCCGACTACTTCATCCTGCTCCGCGCCGCTGCTCGGCTCGCGGAAATCGATGCGCGAATCGCGCACCTCGGCGTGCTCCGGCTCGAGCGGCGGCTCCGCTGGCTCGAGCGCCGCATCTCCCGCACCATCCTCTCGTTCCGCCCTAGTAGGTAGCTCCGCCACGGATCCCGACGGAGCTAGTACATATTCGTCCGCTGTCTTCGTTCTTTCATTCTTTTTGGGGGCCTGTCGGATCCCCATGTCGGTCCGGATACGAGGAACCGATAAAGCCTGCCACGCTGTATCCCATGCTTAGATTCTCTGATTGAGTTAGATGTCGGATTCCTGTGGGCCCGGCCGATATTTTTAAGGGGAAAAATATCTTATTCCGAGGCGTTTATTCAAGCGCAGAATTTTTGAAAAAAAGTGGTTAGAAAGCGACAAAAATGAATAGCCCAGTGGGCAATTCCGCAAGGAGATATTTTAAATTGCGGGCCCACGTCTTAGATATTTTAAGGTTGCGTCTTAAATCTGAATTTCATGTCTGAATGTGACGTTCTGCTGACCTCACCATCTGCGTCAGGATCGTGCTTTATTAACGGCCGTTCCGTTCCCCCAACTCTCCCAGAAGATTGGAGCAGAGATGGCTTCTCAGGCCGGCCGCATCTTCTCCGTACTCGTCCTCGCCGCCGTAGTGGCTGTATCGGCCGCTGTGGCCGTCGGATCTTCCTCTGAGTTTGACATCGATAACGCTATCCGCTACGTCACGGATCTGCCGCAGCACGCCGCCTTCGAGTCGGCCCTCTTCCAGGCCGTCGGGAATGCCCGGCACGCCTTCGCCTTCGCTCGATTTGTCCGCAGGTGGCGCAATCGTTTTTATTCTTATTATTTTTATTCCTTCGGCCCTTCTGCCTGTGTGGATATCTCCTCCAATTATTGCTTACCGCGGACACTATCAGGCACGGGAAGAGCTATGGATCTGTTGAGGAGATCAAGCGGCGGTTCTCGATCTTCGTGGATAACCTTCATTTTATCCGCCGGAGCAATCGGAGGGAGAGATCATACACCCTAGGCATCAACGGTAAGTTCTTTTTTCCCCTTCCTTTACAGATCATTTTCACTGTCCGCGAGTAGTGACAACGATGACTCTCGTGATTTTGTCTTCCAGAGTTCGCGGATATGACGTGGGAAGAATTCCGCGTCCATCGCCTCGGAGCCGCGCAGAACTGTTCTGCCACTCTCAAGGGAAACCACAAGCTTACTGACGTTGTGCTCCCTGTCGTGGTATGAAATCGCAACTTGATAAACTCTGGCTAAAAAGAAAACCCGTCAAGTCCCCTCGTTCTCTCCTTCTCTCGTTCTTCAACTGAACGTTGAAATTCGATTCGACTGTTTGCAGAAAGATTGGAGAGGAGAGGGTATAGTGAGCCCGGTTAAGAATCAGGGCAGCTGCGGATCTTGCTGGACATTCAGGTACCCTAGAAATCCTCGAAAAAAAGGAAATACCCCAGTTTGAATCTCTCCCTCAGCAAACTGCGGGTTCTTCACAGTACCACAGGAGCGCTAGAAGCGGCGTACACTCAGTTGACCGGGAAGAGCATTTCTCTCTCCGAACAGCAGCTCGTTGACTGCGCCAACGGATTCAACAACTTCGGCTGCAACGGCGGCCTTCCCTCCCAAGCCTTCGAGTACATCAAGTACAACGGCGGCCTAGACACCGAAGAATCCTACCCCTACGCCGGGGTCAACGGTTTCTGCAAGTTCAAGAACGAAAACGTTGGCGTGAAGGTTGTCGATTCCGTCAACATCACCCTGGTGAGTGATCGAGATGATGCATCCATAACCCATTCATTCGATAACCTCCCTAAACTATTTTATCGCGTGTTTCTCAAGGGTGCGGAGGATGAGCTGATGCATGCAGTCGCTCTCGTTCGCCCCGTGAGCGTGGCGTTCGAGGTGGTGAACGGCTTCAGATTCTACAAGAAAGGAGTCTACACCAGCAGTACCTGCGGCAGCAGTCCGATGGTGAGTTTCCCAAGCTCCTCGAGCTCCATTAAAGGCGAAAAATCTGCCTTCTGTGATCTCTTGGGTTTCTACAGGACGTGAATCACGCGGTCCTAGCAGTTGGGTATGGCGTGGAGAACGGCGTCCCCTACTGGCTCATAAAAAACTCGTGGGGGGCGAGCTGGGGAGATGAAGGGTACTTCAAGATGGAGCTGGGAAAGAATATGTGCGGTATGTGTAGCATTCTCGTCAAGTTCAACTCCTATGATCTTAATTCTTTAACACCTCGTGTTATTGATGCAGGCGTGGCGACGTGTGCCTCCTACCCTGTGGTCGCAGAGTAAGCAAGGTTAGTCGATGGACGTTCTCCTATAAACTCAGTGTTTGCGGTGCTGTAGATCCTTGGGTTCTGTACTTCTGTCTCGTGTATTATTGTTGAATAATTGGACTGGCGATAGATTATGGTGTCCGTGTAGGAGTCCTAGACTTGACCTTCATCGGCGGGCGTGTATTTATCAATCTGAGAGAGAGAGAGAGAGAGAGATATAAGCAGGTGAGAAAAATGTCATGAAGAAGCTGTCATGAAGAATATGAGAAGCTGTCATGAAGATGAGAAAAAATTTTTGTGGGATTAGGGGAGAGAGAGGTAGTGGTGTTAGAGACAAGAAGAGAGAGAGATTTATGGCAGAAGTAGGTGGGAGAGAAAAATTTATTCATGATCGAGTTATGAAATGAGATTAATTGATTGCGGGGAAATGGAGATAATTTTGGAGATAAAAAACAAAAAATTGAATTTGGAGGAGTTTTAATCACTACAAACAACTCATTAAAAAAAAATAGTGTTTTAAAAGGTAAAATAAAAGGGGAATAATCAAATCACTGATGAAAAGTAAATCAAAAGTGCAAAGATTAAAAAAAATTCTTTATTGAAATCTAATCGGAGGGCTCTTATGGCGCCACTATTTAGAGAGTCAAGATCGCACCGCGTGTCCAATGGCATATTTAAGAAATCGGTTTTAAAAACTTACTGTAATTAAAAGAATGTTTGAAATGATTGCGCCACGCAAGCTCTACATGTGTGCCGTGTAGTGCCATCTAGTCATGCCACATGTGCATGCTGTCACGTCAATTCCAAATAATTTTTTTTTTCAGATTTTAAGCCCTAAAACATATCTTAAAATTTCAGATTAAATTCTAGAAAATCAGAAAAGTTAATAGAAAATTCCAAAAATATCTTTAAACGTCAAGAGCTTATATCCCTTAATGTAAATTTATTTTGATGTGAAATTTTTATTGTTTTAATCCTCTTCAAGCCCTCTTTCTCACGTCGCTGACATTGCACTTAACTTGCTTCCTCTTCTTCTCATCTTTATCCATCTAATTCTTTTGCTCAAGGGCTATGAACACGAAAACTCAAAAAAACTTGGTTAATTCACTCGCGTCTAACTTTGATTAAAGTCAAACATCATTGATACATCAAATTAACCTTAAATTAGCATAAGATGAGCCTAAAAAATAAATGATGAGATGAATACAACATTTTTATGAAAACATGATATCATGTAAATAATGATACCAATTACACCTTAAAAACACTAAAAGGTCATATATTGCAAGTAAAAAATGTATGTTTTCGCTCTTGCCTCCATTTTCACTCATGCTTTGTTAGAATTTAGGCTATTGGAAGATGCTTGTGTAGCCAATTAAATTAACCTATTTCTCTATTCTTTCTCTTCTCCCCTAAAAAATAAATGATGTGGCAGCATCTTAGCATCCGCAACCCATCTAGAGGGTGATTTAACATAAAAAAAAATGTCGTGATTAACCATAAGAATGTCTTTTTATTTCGGCTATTTGTCACTATTTTTGCTTGGAATTGAGTCCTCTTCGAGTCTTCTTTGAGCTAACTCAATCCCCAATGATTCTAGGGACATTTCCACTCAAATTCTGCCGAGAAATGCGCTAGGAGCATTCTAATTGATGGATATATTGGTGTTTGAAGCTTGATGAGTCCGTCGATGCAATTGTGCAAAAAAGCCTCGATGGGGTGACGGTTAGACCAATCTGTCGACAAATCAAGGTAAGCATTTGAATATTTCACCATGCAGATGCATAGATAGGTTTGGTTTTATGGTTTAGATGGATAATCAGGACTTTAGTCCATTCAAGATCCAATGTCTCCCTCCACCGTTGACCGTTGACCAATGTGAAGACAAGGGTCTCCCCATTGACCAAGGAGAACCCTCTTACTTTGTGGGCGCCGTTACTTTGATTGTTTTTGAAGGACTTCTTTGTCGCAGTTTTGACTTCTTATCGCAAAGAGAAGGAGAGAGAGAGGAATAGTCTCATGGTCTCGTGAGAAACTTTATGCCATTTTTTAAATAATAAAAAAATAAAAATTGAAGTCAGCAAGCGTCTGACTATTCACAGGGTTGCAGCGTGTTGGCATAAGGGTACATGTAAGGAAACCCCTCTCCGATTCGTCCGATTCGCTTCAGTCTTCCACCGCCGGCGTTCAACTCGTAGACGTAGACTCTCTTCAGCGTGGCGAACACGAGGGTCTCCCCGTTGATCAAGGAGAACGCTCGCACTGGTCGGGGTCTCAGTCCCATGGAAACCATGCTCACCTTCATCTCTCGCTTTCTCCACGCCCACTGATTCCTGTCCTTTATATCCCATATCAGGAACTCCGAGGCCCGGTTGCAGAGAACCAGGCTGAGATACGAGCTTCTTCCGGGTCCTCCGATTTCGAATTCCGTCTCGTCCGACGGATTGCGAATTTCCTCCGGCACGTCTAGGATTTGGGAGCTGCAGTACTTGACGTTTATGCACGCAATGTATGGCTTGCAGCGGAATGCGATCCCATTGTCGGAGGCGATGAAGACGAGCCCGTCGGATCCCACGACGGGACGGTGGTACTGCATATTTCTTGAGCCCACGAAGACTTCGTCGCTGAGCAGATTCCAGGTCTTCTCCCGCGAGGAGAAGGTCCAAACCTCCGCCGACGAAGTCCACTCGGGGGTCCCGGCGATGTAGAAGACGTCAAGGTCGCCATCGTCGCCGCGCAGGACGACGGCGCCGGCAGTGCCATTGTCGCGGATTTCTGCTGTACCAGGGCGACCGAGGGGAATCGTCTTTTGAAGCACCGGGTTGCAGAGGAAAAGTTTCGAAGCGTCGGGCCTATCCCGCTGGACGAAGACTACCAGCCCCCCGCCCGAGCCTATAATGCGTTTATTGCCCGCGTTGAGGAACTGCAGGTACGCCGGCGGCAAGCGCGAGTGGTCGTCGGCGAGGATCATTCTTATACGGCAGTAGTAGTAGGTTCCGAGGAAGACGCCGACGTCAGCGACGGCGTGGCGGGTCTGCAAGAGAGAGAAATAACGGCCCTGAGTGCCGTCGCAGATGCTCTTGCTTAAGATACGGAAGCGAGCGACCTGGTTCGCCGGTAGCCAGGAAAGGATCTCGAGGAAGGTATCGTCGGGGAGGACGGCCATGGAGAAGGGATGCGAAGGCAGGCGGGAGAGAAAAATCTGGTGGGGAGTGAGCGAAGCGAGGAAGGGACGTATTTATAGGCGCGGCTACGAGTGTTTTTGTAATAATGGTAGCCATTGGAGCTCTGGGCGGGCTCCGGTCCTGGATATTCGGAATTGCGGGAATACCCGGCTAAGACGCAACGGTTTTGCTACTTTCGCGGGAAAGAGAGAGAGAGAGAGAGAGAGAGAGAGAGGGACAAGAGCATTGGAGCTCTGCGCGGGCATGGGGGTTTTGGCATTCCGGGCTAGTCGGGGTTCCGCGAATTCCCGACTAAGAAGCAGCGGCTTTTGTGATCGCTGCTTTGGCGGGAGAGAGAGATGGTTATAACCGCTGCTTTTGAAGCAACTGTTCGCTGTGGCTAAGAAGCAACTGTTCGCTGCTTTTGCGGTAGAGAGTGAGAGAGAGAGGGCTAAGAGCGTTCGAGCTCTGCGCGAGATTCGGGGTTTGGGGATACCCGGCTAGTCGGGGCTCCGGGAATTCCCGACTGAGAAGCAGCGGCTTTTGTAATCGCTGCTTTGGCGGGAGAGAAAGGGGGAGAAGAGCGTGGTCAAATAAGATGGTTATAATTGCGCTTTTGAATATCGTATTCCATTGAAAAATGAGACCTTATCCTTCATTTTGAATCATTAGACTCCATTATCAGAATTTAATCCTCTGCAATAGAATTTTATTCTTAGATTTGTCCTCTTTACCCCAAAATACTAAGAAGAGGGGGGAGGAAAATTATAAAAATTTGGAGTTGAAGTTATGTTATGAAAGACGAGAAAAATTTGTGAGATCAGGGGAGAGATAGCTTGTGGAGTTAGAAATTAATGGATTGAGGCGGAATGGAGATAAAAAAACAAAACATTGGATTTGGAGGAGATTAAAATACGGGTCAACGATAAGAATAAAAAAAAATGTGGAGACATGATGTACATGAAATATATTATTTTGTCTTCCAAATTGATTCAATAAATTAATTGGAGATTCATACCAAAAAGCATGCTAAAACCAATGTAGGTTGAGAAGTGGCAAGATCATTGATTTTAAAGTGACTTTCAAATGTTTCAATGCTGAAATTTCAATATTTCATAATATGATTCTTTACAATAAAATCTTACCAAAATAGTGGTGATTTTTTAAAAAAAATTAAGATAAATATTTAATTCAAATGCAAAAATCATGCTTCTCAAAAAATAATGTTGATTTCATGCGTTTCTTGATTTTTTTATACTAATAAATAAAGGTAATAAAAAACTGAATAAAAATGAAATAAAATATGTTTACCATTGATTAAGATTTCCAAAATGATTTAAAACTTTACTAACTTTGGAAAGTTTATTGTCGAATTTTAATATTGTCTAAATTGATAAAATATATCTAATTTTTTAATTAGTGAATTGATTTTTAATGCAAAACTTGTTCGAAAATCTCAATCCCCAATTGAGTTTTTATTAAATTAGTATTCATTTGTATCAAATTTATGAAAAAAAATCACTATAAATATGAAACCTGAATATATATGTTTGTGTGCACGTGTTTATCTCTTGCATTTTGATCGAGGTCAAATTGACAGTCTTTAGGGTTTGGGATATTTTCTTGCATTTTAGATAGTTAGGTCAGCTTGCCATTCTTTTCTTGATTTGGTCTTTTTTTGAAAGTCAAATACTAAACTTTTCAATACTTAGATGTCATATCAATGCAGTTCCCCTTATCCTTTTTAACCCTATCATATTTTTATTGGGATAATGCCCAAGGTTATCCCTTATTGGGCCTAACTAGTGGGCCATTAATCCCAGTAAAATTCCCTTTTAAAACAAAAACTTGCCAATTTGGATATTTTGGCGGATGCTATTCCAAATTTGGTTATAAATCTTAGTCTGCCTACTAGTGTTGCATCTCTTATGCCCATGGAACCTTCAACTATGGCATCCAATGAAGGTTTAGGACACTCATCAAGGTTTATATGTTGATTTCCATCATTGTTGTCTAGGTTTAATGAATAATTCTTGCTAAAATGATGCATGTTATAATGTTTTCATGAATTTTTTTACATTCATCATATCATGTCACTGATATGCTCATTTTGAATTTATTTTAGGTTAATTTTGTGTGCCAATGGTGTTTGATATTTTTTGAGATAAAAACACTCTGGAATAACCTCAATTTCGTGAGTTTTTTTTCTTTGCATGATTTGAGTGAAGAAACTGATAAAAAGAACAAGAAGAAGATGAACAACTTGGGTTAAATTTTCAAGTTCAGTCAAATGATTTTGAATGCATGTTATTTATATTTTATTCTAGTTTTCAATT
This sequence comes from Lemna minuta, assembly GCA_024174645.1. Taxonomy (NCBI): domain Eukaryota; kingdom Viridiplantae; phylum Streptophyta; class Magnoliopsida; order Alismatales; family Araceae; genus Lemna; species Lemna minuta. The sequence continues at coordinate 1,728,340 of CM044104.1, read as the reverse complement.
TAGAGATGATAAAAGAATTAAGAGGATTCAATCATGAGTAAAAGGATACAATTTTGGTATTAAATGTTGTCTAGGTTGCACGTTATCATTTTTATACAGTTTTGCTACTTTTAAAAAATTTCCTTGTTTTGTTTATTTCCCTCATTTTTTTAGAGTTAATTTGGAAGCAATAAAAAAATGTGATCGTGTGTTTTTGTGTGTCTAGGGGATGGTAGTTTTGCCTATTGGCAATGGGGTAACAAACTAGCATTACAACACATTCCACGTGTCACCACTTGGTGCATGCTTGCGTGCCTACATGGTTCATGGTTGCATGCCTACATGGTGCATGGATGATGCCATCAAGTGTGACTATGGGCTAGGTTGATGGGCTTTGTTCTTTTGAATTGAAAATGAATGATGATCCCTTTAATATAAACTCTAATGCTTGCAAAGTTTATTCCATGTGAGATTAAGGAGGTTGGGATACATTACATGTTTGTGTATGTTGGATGGGAAGAAAAATCACATCAATCATATCTGATTAATAGGGTCTGCGGAATTATTTGGAGGGGAGACACATGGCGCATTGTGATTCGCGCTTGACTAGAATTTTCATGTGGATAATCAGGAAATAATGGGAGTCATCATTTAATTGGGTAGTGTAATTGCTTTTAATGGGTAAATTAGTGGCCAGAATGTATCTCAACTTAAATGGGCACCATCATTATCTTTTGGTTGGAAAATTTTAGGCAAAACCAATAAAAAAAGTGAGTTGATCAACAAGATAAAATTTTGGTCTTGATGACACCACATTTTATAGTCAACATTAATTTAAATAATTTCATAGGCGTGGACAATGATGATTGGTGGACTATCTTTATTCATCATTTGTGTTATCCCTATTGAGCCCATTGGGTCTTTGGCCCACAAATTTATGTCTCATAATTCTTTGTGAGACACTTTATCAAACCAACATTTTTTTGATAAAAGAAATTGAGGTTTTACTTTTCATCAGCTCTTCACGCAGCATGGTTTTTGAGCTGCTTCTGCCTCTAGGGTTTCTACTGGAATGGATCAATCCCTCGAAAATATCTCGACCTTATAAATGAGGAGCTTCATTCTTCAGGAGGAAACCTTGCTATTTATACAAGTGGGAAAACCTTTGATTCTCCATCTGCCACAAATTCAACTTCATTTTAATTTAATTCAAAGCCATTCTTCCCCAACACAAAGGTATCTTCGTCCAATCTCTTACCCTAATCTTCAAAAAAGGAACCCCAAATAAATCTATTTTATTGGTTCATTTTATTAGCGTGGCATCTCAAAAGAATGCGCCTCCATTAGAAGAAACAAAAGAGCCAAAAAATGACATCATCATTGACTCAAAAATTGATCTTGTGGCTCCTTACTATTTCATCTGCACATGTTGCCATCTCTTCTTTGAGTAACTTTCAAGTTGATAGGCCCACAATTTTTTTTCTGGCTTGGCAAGCCACTATCTCATTCAACAAAGATCAAAGCTGGATAAATTGATGGTCTATTTCCCAGTCACTTTGAGATAAACCCTAGGTGTCCTCTTGCTCTAGACACAAATGGGTCAAGATATGGCTCTAGAATATAATATGGTAGACTTTCTTTGGCCATTTTTGACACACACAATTTTCAAGTGATGCACATGAGGAGTTTAAGTTGCACTTCAACAACACAGAAGGAAATAGAAGCTATCAACTTTGGAAAAACTTCTCAACCATTTTCCAAGGAAATGATATGGAAACTACTTGGTTTTCCAACATGAAGAGCATATGGGATGAAGACCAAATGGTTCTCTTACCATGCTTTTGAAAATGGCTTTGCATGTAGTGGTACACAACACATGACTAGCCATAATGAAGATCTTTATGTATTTGAATTTCTTATGGGTTTGAATGATGAGTACGTATATGATTCATTCACTATTACTTATGATGGATCCAATCCCATCAATTTCTGAAGTGTATGGATTAGTTTTCCAGGAAAAGGATTTGAAAAAGACTACTTGAGCACCCATTGAATCCCAATATACTTTTTTTTGTTTCTGTCATCAAGTTTAGGAAGATTTCCCAGATATCCTCAAGGATATATGCCTTTTCCTAAAGCTCGCTCAATAAATCAAATCACCACTCCCACTAAAATAATTGAGAGAGGTCACATTGCAAAAATAAGACAACAACCACTCAAAGAGCTTACTACATAGTAGATTCATAGTCAAATTCAATATTTTTCATCGAAGCTCTCAAATGGTTCTTTTTAACTTTCACAAAGAACAAGTCAAATTGATACACCAATATCATGCATTTTATGCAATTATTTATATGAAAATGATAATAAATTCTTCTTATTATGATTTAACATGGTTACGTATATTTTGATAAAAATATTTTGATTTTTCAAGATTTTTTTTAATATTTTTGGAAATTGATGACATTAAAATAATCAAGATGGAAATTTTTAAATTTAAAATATGATTTTATTTATTTATAATTGAAAATGCATTTATTTACAGAAAAATGATCATAAATACAAGTTATCAAAATTTAAAGTTATTAATTTTATTTTTCTAATAATATTATACATTTTAAGGATTTTCTAATATTTTGAGGAAGTTTTTCTATGTCAACATCAATAAATCAATATTTAAAATCATAAATTAATTTTTTATTTTTAAATAATTTAAAAACATTTCATGAAATATTTAGATGATTGTGGCATGTGGCCCGATCACATCCATCAGTTTCATTTTTTGTTATCTTTTTTTTTTCTTTTTTTAAAAAAAGAAAATAGAGAAAAGAGAGATTATGTTACCTTTTTAATAGTTTTCACTTTTTAAAGTTTGACGGCTCTAAATTCTCTGCCAGTAGAATCCATATTATTGACGGCTCTTATTGGCTTTGATAGTGATGAGGAGAGAGAAACAAGATCAATGACTACAACACTTTATCTTTAAGGCTTGATATTTGAAGATTTAGACGAAGTGCTTAGCTGAAATTTTGATGGGTAGATTTTTCTTTTCACCCTCTACCTATCCATACCTTGTGATCATTAAAAGGGCCATAAAAAGCTCGGGTCTGTTGTGTTTTTTTTAATATGCTCTTTAGATTGGCTAGCAAGAGGAAAGACGGCAGTGATGAGCTGTCACTTTGTATAAAAATCATAGAAACACAAGCATCACGATAATGAATATCTTCATCACTCTCAAATAAAAATTTCAATCTAGAATCTCATTTTCTAATGACACACCTTTAAAATATGAACTGCATTGAAGTTTGATGACTTAGGTTAATCATGAATTTCTGATAGTGACTTGTTATCTTAGGTTAACATAGAAAAAAAAAAACACACACACACACACACACACACACACATATATATATACATATATGTAAATATGTAAATATGTGTGTTTGTGTATATTCTTACCCAAAATAGATATAGTATACCTTATTATTATTTTATTATATATAAAGATATTATATTCTATGAATAGTGTATAACATATATCTATTATATATTATATATATCATATAAGTATATTATCCTATTAATATATTATTTAATTCATCTATGTTGGGATTTATTATATATATGCGATATATTATATTTATGTTATGTTATGTTTTATGCTTCATTTATTTTTTATTTATAGGTTCTATCAATACGTTAATTTTATCATATTTCTTAGTTCTATCTTATGAATTTTCTATTTTCTTGAAGCATAGCTTAATGGAAAAATTATAAATAATTGAATTGGGAATTAGGACTGAAAAAAATAAAAAGGGGAAATGACGTGTCGTTTTTGTGCGTTGTTAAAACACAAATACGATAGTCAAACAAAATTTATAAAACCGAACTCACAAAGACAAGATATAATAATCAAGTATTGGGTAAGTATCGGGTCGATCCACAGAGAGTAGGGTTGACTTTAATCGCAGAATTCACTTGGTCAAACTTAGGTTTAAAAGGAGTTTTAAATAAAAGAAAATAAGATTTAAGATGTGGAAATGATATAAATAAGATAAATAAGAAGTTTTAAGAATTGAAATCTCGGTTTTGACAGAGAAAAGTCAAAAGTCAAAGTCAAAGCGTTGACTTTGACCAGTCGTAAGTGTTCTGCAAAATCAGAGAATCAAACAGAATCAGAAGATTACGAAAATTAGATATTTGAAAACTAGAGAGAAAATGGAATTTATTTATATATATTTCGTAATTTTTGGATAAGAAATGGATTTATTATGAATTATTGAAAATCAATGATCAGAAAATCCCCGAAATTAACACCTCAGAGGAAATCTTCAAATTGAATGCCCAAATGAAATCCAAATCTCGAAATTTATATGTCAATGGAAAGCTAAGAACTAGAGGAATCCAAAAAGACCAAAATTATTAAATTCTGATTTTTCAATAAAAAGTAATTGACCCCGAAAGTCAACATTTGACTTCTGATGAAAGATGAACAGTCCTTGGTCAAACATTAAATTGGAGGGTCAAATGAAGTCAGAATTTGATGAATTTGCTATCCACGGAAAGCTGATGAAAAGAGGAATCCAATGAAACCAAAATCAAGTGATTTGGAATTATAATCAAAGACATATCCTATTTTCAAAATCAGCAACTTTTCGGACCTAAAATTGGGAAAAATGAAGAACACTATGAACTAATTTGCAAAATTAAAGATCTAAACCTAATAAAAATACAAATTACCTCTTGATAATCAATCGAACCTCACTACTAACCCGATTGCCGCAAGAATAGGGCCTCAATTCTTGTGGATTGAAGCGAATTTGCTCGGATTCTTCCTCGTGGACGTTCGGAATTCAAGGGGAAAATTCGATGAAATCAAGAGATGAAATCGTGATTATCATGCTTTAATGGCTGCGTCTCTACACTCTTGGAAGCAGAGGATCACGAGAACTTAAGACCTTCCTCGAAACTCGCTTAATTTCTTCACGAGTCGATCAAAAGTTGAAGAACAAAAGAAGGAATACATGGGTTTTTAAAGAAGAAATTGGCCCGAAGATCGTGGCCAAATGACGCGTTCGTGGGGGCGGTTTTCAAGCGTCGTGGAGGCGGTTTCTAGTGCATGGCTTTGTGGCTTCAAATCCGCGGGGAAAGAGCTTCAATTTTGCTTCGAAAAGAGGCATGATTTTCGGCGCGATCGGGCCACCATCGCGCCGCGATCGGGCCCTAATCTTCGTCTTGGTCGATTGTCGGTTGTCGTCTGGTCGTCTGGAGGCGATTCCACCGCTGAAGGAGTGTAATCGCCGCTCGATCGCGATGCGATCGTGGTGCGATCGCGGTGTTCTTCCAGGAAGCTTCTCTGCCGTTCGATTTGATCAGGTAAGATGGTGGTCCTATCGTGCGATCAGATTTTGGCCAGGAGCATCGTCCGTTCGATGGAAATCCTCCGCTCCAGAAGCTTCCACGTGTCATCAGGTAAGGCGTCGATCAAACTTTACTTAAACTCCCTTTTTGCGCACGTGGTGAATCTGATGATCGCGTGGACTCGGGTCCACGCGATCACCACCGCTCTGATCCGATCCGACGCCCGCCAAGCCGCCACGTCACCTGCAATAAACAAAATCGCGTGGGAACATAGTCCCACATGGATTAAAAGGAGGGAAAGCACGCGGTTAAATAGGGGAGTTGCTTCCCCTATTAACTATCCTTATGTCTCCTCTATATCCAGTACACGTGGCGCCCCACACGGGCGCCCACGTGGCCGCGTGGCCTCCCTGCCACTTGGCGCGCCCCGTGCGACTCCTGCGTGGGCCACACGCGTCCTGCCACGTGGCCTCAGTGCCACGTCGTAACGGCGCGGTGGACCCGCGCGCCACGTAGGCCCGCTCGCCACGTCAGCCCCGCCTGGGCCTACTCGCCACGTCAGGCGACGCTCGCCACGTCAGTCGCAGGTAATTTCTCCCCCTTTTTCGTGATTTTGACTAAGAAATTCCTTAAAAAATCAATTAAAAATCAAATAAAAATCGGAGAAAATAGTATAAAACTTTAGAAATTCATATTTCTCAAAATATAACTCCTTTTTAATCCAAATTTTTCTCCATTGGATCACAAATTCTTTTTCTTTTTTTAATATCATGTCAATTAAAAATATATTTAGAATGAAGACATCAAGGTGAATTAAAAATTTACTTAAATCATTTTTTTCATTAAACACTTTAAATCATAAATTCATCTTGAAATTATCTTTCCAAATGTTTACTAAAGTCAAAAATCATTCCATAACAGAGATTAACTTCTATTCATTTAAACAAAAGATTAATAATCTTTTAAGCATGAAATTATCCCTAATTTATGCATAAATATCCACTTTAGTGAAATGACATGCCAATGGAGAAAATTCCTAAAAAGTATGATAACATGCATCATATTCACATAAAATAAGCATGAATATGAGTTAATTAAGATAAGAATTCATGTTATAAATGCATGTTATCAAGCAACCCCCCTTCTCTTTCTTTCAATCTGCTATAGAAAATTGATACACAAAGAAAAAGTAAGGACCTCTCCAAGAATTTTTCTACTGCAAGCTGCTACAGAAAGCCAATAAGTCCTAGCTCTATTTCTTTGAATCTGCTGGAGATAACCAATCAATCACAGATCTCTTTCTTTCAGTTTACAAGAGAAAACTGATCAGAGCGAGAGCATGATTCAGAAATTTTGTTAGATCAACTTTGCTCTTCATTAATGCTCTAGGGAACAAGGATAACAACATGCAAATAAGATAAATGACTAGAATCAGGTTCATAGAATACTTGTATCGATGATTTCCAAATCCAATTTTTCGAGCACTTCCTAGCTTAGATTTTGAAATTAGTGACATGTTGTATGATCTAATCACTTGTGTGTGAAATATTACATTTTTTAGTTTATGAGTTTCTTTGATTTTCTTATGTCACATGATAACATGCAACTTATACCCGAGATTACTTGATTATTTGAGCATAATGCATATCTTTCCTATGCATAATGCATAAGATTACTTGATTATTAGGCATAATGCATAGCTTTCCTATGCATCTTATCATACTTTGACTGCATATTCATCATTCTATGCAATTACATAAAAAATCTCAAAATGCATTATTTTAAAGGTTAATAATATAGAAATCACGTTAAATTTAAAAATATATTATCCCCATTTATATTTGAGATTTTATTTGGGGTTTAAATACAAATAAGAAGAAAATATATTTTTATGAAACACTCATATATTTTTTTAGTTTATTTTTCAAAGAAGGTGATTGTATTTTTTAGTGTATTTTATTAAATTAAAGTGCATAAAATGATAGATGATTTAGTTTGTGATTAAATAAAAAATTTTGATTAAAAATGAGTTATATTTGAGGGATTTCTCTAAAAAAATTTGAATTTCTTTAGAATTTATTTCAATTAAAAATATTAAAAAATTGGTTTAAAAGTTTGTGCTAATGTGGCTGATGACGTGAAATGCGTGCTTGCATGTTACTATGCATCAGTGTGTGCGCATGCCACGTCGCGCTTCATGACAACACGCAAGTGCACATGCCATGTCATCAACCACATCAAAATGCACTTTTATACTTGTCATGTCCCCTTTATTTTTCCAATGGGAGCCTTTGTGTATTTTTATTTTATCGTAGGTGACATGACATAATCTAGAGCATGCGATCTCGTGATTTAATCACGACCCTCCATTTTCACTGAAATGGGGGGGTACATGGTCAGCACTCAGTGGGCACCGATTCAACTTACCTCTCTCAATGAATCTTGGTCTTTCATCATGAGAGTTATAATGGTTAGGATTCAATGTGGCCAATGGACTCTGAGAGAGGCATGGCAACAGTGTGGGTGTTTGAGTAAGATCAAATGTGGTTCAAATTTTCGTGCGCCAACATGGCGTGATCATGATGGTGGATCATGAATTTGATGGCTAAGATTTAAGAATAATGATTCACCTCCCTTGGTTTAATCTTGGCCATTGATTGAAGATGTCTTGACAATTGACCGACCATGCCTATTTATTTCTTCTATTTCTACTCTCTATCTTTGATGAAAAATGTATTCTTGGATGTTTCGAACAATCAAACCTTTTGGACATCTCAATCCTTGAATACCTTTTTTGATCTTCTTCTAGACTTATTTGCTCATCCAAGGAGGGCTTGAAATCAAGATTTCGTTAAGAGAATAGGTAGAATTTGCCCCTTGAACTTCGAAGATCTATTTTTCAAAAAACGGAATTAAAAGCCTTGATTTAGGGATTAATTGGGTCATTTCGAGTGCAATTTTAGATTAGATTATTTTTTTCCCCCAAATCTTTTGTCCTATAACATTATATTTTAAATTCGAAGCTTAGATTAGGATAATTTTACTTAATTCAATCATTTTCTCTCTTCACAAATGATTTTCTTCTGCTTACTTTGCTCTCTATGTTCTCCATGGATAAAAGTCCAAATCTAGTGATTTTTGAGTCTGTGGATAGATCTTTGAGCATTCTTTCCAAAAATATAATTTTCCCTATCTCATATGATTTTCCAATTTAATCGAACTTAAAAAAATTTCAAGAAATTCCCCTAATTCTTTCTAGACTTGACCCTTACTCACTTCAATTGTAATTAATTATTGATTAAATCTGAATTCAAGTGAGTTTAGTATTTGTTTTTACACGTGGACGTGTGTTTTCAACGATCACACGTCATCATCACTTTAGGAAGCATATTCAAGTATGAAACTTCAAGGAAGTCGGTTTATGTCTTGATATACATAAATCTGCTCAAACATGGGTAGAAATAGGCTTTCATTCACATGATCATAACTCCACTCTTATATCTTGTTCATGGTGAGAGAGAGGAGCATGGTCAAATAAGATCCTTTGAATTGCGCTTGTCCTCTTATAGCATGAATATAACCCTTCACCGTGAACAAGATACAGTTCCAATAATCAATAAACTCCATTCTTAGATTTCTCACCGTGCTCCATCTTGAAGGGGGGAAAATAAGAGAGAAAAGTTATAGAAAATTAGGTGTTGAGGTTGAAGGTGTCATGAAGATGAGAAAAAATGGTGGGATTAGGGGGGAGAGAGGTAGTGGTGTTAGAGACCAGAAGAGAGAGAGATTTATGTCAGAAGTAGGTGGGAGAGAAATTTATTCATGATCGAGTTATGAAATGAGATTATTTGATTGCGGGGAAATGGAGATAATTTTGGAGATAGAAAACAAAAAATTGAATTTGGAGGAGTTTTAATGCACTACAAACAAATCATTAAAAATATTAGTGTTTTAAAAGGGAAAATAAAAGGGGAATAATCAAATCACTGATGAAAAGTAAATCAAAAGTGCAAAGATTAAAAAAAATTCTTTATTAAAATCTAATAGATAGTTACCAATCGGAGGGCTCTTATTGGTGCCACTATTTGGAGAGTCCAGATCGGACCACGTGTCCAATGGCATATTTAAGAAATCGGTTTTTAAAACTTAGTATAATTAAAAGAATGTTTGAAATGATGGCCCGACAAGTGGGGTGTAATGACTCTATTAGTCGCCATTAACGCCCTTGATTGCGCCATGCAAGCTCTACGTGTGTGCCATGTAGTGCCATGTTGTCATGCCACATGTGCATGTTGTCACGTCAATTCCAAATAAAAAATGTTTTTTTTTTCCAGATTTTAAGCCCTAAAACATATCTTAAAATTTCAGATTAAATTCTAGAAAATAAGAAAAGTTTGTAGAAAATTCCAAAAAAATCTTTAAACTTCAAGAGCATAAATCTTTTCATGTGAATTTATTTTGATGTGAAATTTTTATTGTTTTGATCCTCTTCAATCCCTCTTTCTCACGTCGTTGAACTTGCACTTAACTTTCTTCCTCTTCTTCTCATCTTTATCCATCTCATTCTTTTGCTCAAGGGCTATGAACATGAAAACTCAAAAAAACTTGGTTAATTCACTCGTGTCTAACTTTGATTAAAGTCAAACATCATTGATACATCAAATTAACCTTAAATTAGCATAAGATGAGCCTAAAAAACCAATGACGAGATGAATACAAAATGTTTATGAAAACATGATATCATGTAAATAATGATACCAATTACACCTTAAAAACACTAAAAGGCCATATATTGCAAGTAAAAAATGTATGTTTTCACTCATGCTTTGTTAGAATTTAGGCTATTGGAAGATGCTTGTGTAGCCAATTTAATTAGCCTATTTTCTCTATTCTTTCTCTTCTCCCCTCAGAAGTATATGATGCGGCAGCATCTTGGCATCCGCATCTAGAGGGTGATCTAACCGCCAAAAAATAATTTGTCAGCTCAAGATGCAAATAATATTACAGGATCGAGCATTGATAGATCTCGGTCAAGTGCCGTTGAGACTGTTGAAAATTAATCGTGGGAAATTCCTCTCCATCTTCCTGTTCTATTCTGTGTGAGTCAACGAGGATCGTGGACTGGCCATTGTGTGAGTAAGCAGTTGGAGAGCGTATTTTCTACAGAGGCAGATCTGATGTTTAAGCCCTGTGATCCGTTGACATTTCGGTTCAAGTTGTTGAAGTTTGATGCGACTGCCACCTAGCACTAAAAGACAAAAGAAAATTTCTTTTTTACTTCTTCACCGACTTACCTTTTTCTCGTTGACTAAGCTTTATTCCTATTGGTTAATCCTATGAGTGTGTAAGCCTCTAAATAGAGGACTTGTGATAGAAAATTTTATATAAATTTATTTCTTCATTTTGAGTGAGTCTTCCTCTTTTCTTTCTCTCTCTCTCTCTCTCTCTCTCTTTCTCTCTCATATTTCAGCTTATATTTGTATGATCTTGAGTTGCTTGTAAGCAATCTTTACAAGCATCGTCTTCTCTAAAATGGAAGAGAGAGGGAGAGAGGGAGAGGGAGGGAGAGAGAGAGGTAGAAAGACAGGGGAAGAGGGAGTGTGTGTGTGTGAGAGAGAAAGAGAGAGAGAGAGAGTGAGTGATTGATCTTGGGACTCTTTGCACGCAAATAATGATTTAAAGCAGGAGAATATTCTTTACGTATTTCATGTCGTATCGAGACCCCAATAATATTCATTCCCACTACAGGATTTTCCAATCTTTCTTAAAAGAAATAGATAAAACGTAACAAGTTGGGGGCATTGGAGGTTGGGCAGTCTGAAGCCGAGGCAGTCGGAAGGGCTCCCATCAGTCTGGATCAAGTCCAAAATGGTCGTTGAAGCCTATGGATCTGTTGGAGCTCATCCTCTATCTCTTGCTTGTGTACTCGCTATCCTCCTTCGTTTCGTATGCGTTTCTTCTGCTTATTTTTTACATCAGATGGGTTCTGGTGATGTATCTCCTTCTCATCTTCGTCTTACCAGTATGCTTTGCTTGACTGCAGATAAATCGGCTCCTTGATACACCCATATCCTTTAGAAGTTGCTTCTTCTGGCAGCGCTCCCCTCCTTTTCTTTCCAACTTCTGTCCTCGATACCTCTATCTAAAATTGGTCTCCTTTCTGTAGATCGTTCTCCATTTATTTCCCCGTAGTCCCTCTATTCATCTCTCTTCCTCTCAGGCCCGCAGCGTAGACAGGTCATTACCTCGTTTTCCATTGCCAACTAAGCCGTATTTTTTTCGTTTTAATACACTTGAGCAGCCGGCGATTGGGATGGGGAGCACGGAGAAGTTCTTTGTTCAACGAGAGCATTTCGCCATCGTGTTTAACAGGAAGGGATGGTTTCTACTGTCCACCATTGAAAGGCCAATATGGTCTTTCAGAAACTGTATATAAAATCATAATGCATTTCTTCATTGTTTCACGCCTTATCAAATTAAAATATCATTATTTGAAACAATAATTGACGCAAATTATTCCAAATCACGCAGCAAAATACCAGTTTCCTAATTTGTGGGAGAAGATTTCTTTAACAGTGGAATTGATCAAATGATAATGGATGAATTCTATGCCGCGTAGATTTCCTTTGTCCAATCTTTTGTTCTCAGGGGACAGCATGACCTCGAGAATGACATCCAACGATTTAAGTTGCGTGTCAGCCACCAAACTGAATGGAGTCAGCTGATGCAGGCTGTAATCGCCTGCTCACTCTTATTTTGTAAGACCAAGAGTAAATAAATAGGACTTCAATTTTTTAAACCCAAGAGAAAGAAATTGAATCGCTATATTTTCCATCACCCATTGCCTCTCTTCTTCTGAGAGCCAGTCAGAGGAAAAGAGTTCTACCTCTTCACTACTGCTGACTCTCTCACCTTTAGCAGCTCTTGGAAGTACAAACAGTAGTGGCCTTGGATGACCCAAAAAAAAAAAGTTGTCCTAATGGGCTAACTAGAAGAAATCAAGTTTCTATAGATATGGTTTTTTTAAATTAATTTCATTTTTTTTACCAAAAATAAAAAAATGTTATTGACCACAACTTTTATAAGGAATAAACTACAATGATGAAAAATTGATCATCAACTCTGCTACATATGCATGTCATACTTCTAGAAGGACTCTCTGTTTAACTCCATGGCTGCTGCATCATTAGAGACATTGACAGATTTGGAGCTCAATAGCTATCCACGATGTTACAATCCATCACGAATGAAACTCATTGAAGAGGTGATTCCTATCCATTAAAGGACGAAATTGATAACTGAATTTCATCTTCATCTTGATAAGTAGCTATTTAGAGACGATATGTCCAAATACCCTTGCTTCTTATAGTAAGTTGATTGTACATGCATTTTGCATGTATAATTCATCATTCTTGAATATTTTCAAGTATAATTTGCAAAAATGCTGTGCATGTTATCAATGTTTGATAAAATTTTTATATTCATCATTTCATATCGTCCATAAATTGTAATCAATTAAGGTTAATTTTATGTATAGTTGATGTTTGACCTCTTTCAAGGACAAACAAAAACCATATTTGGTGAGTTTCATGTTTGTAGGTCATGAAACAAAAGACAATCGAGATGAAGATGGGAAGCAGATAAAGGATTCGTAATGCCAATTGATCATTTTAAACATGAATTTGATAAATTATCTTCTAGTTGTATTAATGTTATGAATTTTGAGATCTGAGGTCGATAAGCCTTCCAAAATTTCTATCAACACATTGAGTGTAACCAAATACATTGAATCAAATATTCAAAAACATTGGGGGAACCAAGAATAGATGATATTATCATCTAGTATGTATAAGAAAAATATACTTACAAGGTTCCTTAAAAGAGTTCTTGAAGCTATTCAAGTGTCTAGCCTCTAGCAAGTATCCACACGATCTTGGGGTAGTAGGATCTCCTCTTCAAAGCTTTTTCATTAAAAAGAAAGAGAAAAAAAGAGAGAATTCTCATAAGGCTTGCATGGGCACCTTAAAATGTGATTGCTCTCCCCTTATTTATAGACATTTTCTAAGTAAATTTTTCATAAAAAACTTTTATAATTGTGTCTATATCTACCAATATCTATAAACTCTGTGTATGAGCCTTTAGGTTCATATATCTCACTAGTTAATAACTCTATAGACCCAATAACACCTTATTAGTCAACCTTGATCAATTATCTACATAAAAATATAGATAAATTAATCAAGGGTTAATTTAACCTAATCGACATGTTGAGTTGAGAACTCGTAGAGTGCCAAGCTACAACACATACTCTATAAGATATGGAGTTTACAAGAACTCCTTTATAGAGCCTTTTTGTCATCACTTACTGTGTATGCATAATCCTTCCTCTGCATGAGACTCATAAATGAGTTAGGGTATGGTCAATTGTCAAACCTTAATTGGTCACTCAAGTTAGTATTGATGCATGTAGGAAATCATCGTGAACTCCTTTTCAGATATTTCCAGTATCTTGGCAAAAGATTTCATCGCATCTCATTCCTTGAGTCAATCTATTCAAATATTGAGAGCAGATGATCCTATATTGACCACACAATCTTCTATGAGCACTTCATGTCATATCTAATATAGAACGTTTTACAGATCCCTTGGCTAGGGCTTTATAATTCATAATCAAAACACGGTCACTCATCCACAAGATGCCTTGGTGTCTCAAGTCAAATGACCACATACACAATTGTGTTATGAATCAACATGATTGACGATTAGGTATAATACCATTTAGGGACTCATACTAATCAATTCAATTAACTCTTTCTCCAAAGAGCACACACTATATTTTAGTGTCTCCAAACATATGGCTACATGATCAAACATACTCATCATATAAGTTAGATCAGATATTACTATTATTTCAAGATAATTCGATGTCCTTCTCGAATATTCCACGAATAGAAATGTTTAGAACATATGTTTAAAGACTCGTGATCACTGTATTATGATCTCATCATAATTCACTTAGTCATCGCATGTGGATGGACTTCATTGCAAACATCACACATAAATGACAATGAATATATTTCATTTCAATAAACACAAATGAGATACATTGAAGTGTGATTGGCTTATGCCACATAATATCCATCAATGAAATATTATTAAATTTAGCCAAACTGTTCAAGGAAAGTATATCTTTATCATTTTATGTACTGACGGCTTAATTGATTTGAAGTATGGAGTAGAAAAAAACTAGGCTATTTGATATTTCTTTGGACACTTCTAGCATTTTCTAGACAAGGTCAAGAGAGCGCTGATTCATACGCGTAAAAATACAGTCGTTGAATACGCAAATTTACGTATCAAACAAATTTATACTCAACTTTTCAAATTCATATTTAAATTTAGAGCAGTGGTGAGTCAAGGTCGAATCCACAGGGAGGAAGGTTAAAGATTGAAATCAAAAGATATTTTTTTAATGTTTTTAGATTAAGAAAGCGGAAATAATCGATGAAAGGAAGAAGATGTAAATGGGAATAAAATGCATCAATCAAATACTTCCGAACTCGAAAACCTTTGATCGATGGTGGAAAAGTGATTTCAGGGTTTAAAAATAAGAAACTATAGATAAAAAGATAAAGAAAATAGAAGAAATGGATAAAAGATGATCCTAATCTAAATATTCATGATGAAAACACATCTAGTGATGCTCTCTAATCAAAACATACCTTTGAGAGCTCGTACATTTCCCCTGGGCTAGGCGTCTTGCATCTAACATGAAGAATGAAAAGAGAAGAGAAGGAACTCACTAAAAATGGTGTTCCATACATGAAGAATGTTCAATCGCTGCCTTCTTTCCTTCTAGTTAGCTAATGCTAGAGGCCAACAATGAAAACATTCACAACCCTAATTTTGTTTATCTCAAAACTTAAATCATCCCCAACAGATTTGTAGAGCTTGAAATGACAATCATGCCCACGAAATTTCAGCCCCTAACTCTATTAGGATCGTCGGATATCAATCTTTTAATTTAGATAAATTTGGACCGTTGACATCATTTCTCTTTCCTCAGATTGCGCCAGTCAACCCACTCCCACCACAACCAAATTGTACGCATTTTTCTCTCCTCTCTTCTCTCTTCTCTCTGCTCGCTTTTTCTCCTCTCTCCTCTCTTCTCTCTCTCTACGCGATGGTGAAAAGCAAGGAGAACTTGTGCAAGAGAGAGGGAGAAAATGACGTGGAAGAAGTGGAGAGGCTGCAGACGGGCGCCTCTCCTCATGACATAATTTTTCTCCGTCACGAGAGAGGGAGAGGCGAGCGAGAAAAGGTGAGGGTGCAGAAGCAAAGAAAGTGGAGGCGTGGAAGAGTTCGGAGATGGGAGGAGAAGAGAAAAGGGAAGGAAAGAGAGAGAAAGAGACTGGAGGAAGAAGATGAAGAGACACGCATGACGGAAACGATTTCCATCGCACGAGAAAGAGGAGTAGATAGGGCCCCTATCATAGGGGGAGAATGATTTCTCCCCCTCACATGCGAGATGGAGAGAGATTGGCAGAGCCACTTCTCTCTTTGCGATGGAGATTTTCCATTACGAGAGAAGCGAGAGAGAGAGAAGGAGGTGATCAGGATAGAGAGATAAAGAGAGATCACGGGAGAGAGAGAAGAAAATACAGAGAAAGAGAGAGAAGGAAATACAGAGAAAGAGAGAGAAAGGGAGAGACGTTCACCTCTCCTCTTGATGGAACATTTTCCGTCACGAGAGAAGGAGAGATGAGACGAAAAAGAGAAAAAAGGAAGAGGAGAAGAAGGAAAAGGAGAGGGACCGCAATCCCTCCTCGCGACGGAAATTTCTGTCGCAAGAGAGAGAGAATATGGCACGCTGCAACGGGAAATTCCGTCGAGAGAGAGAGGGAGAGAGATAGAGGGAAAGAGAGAGAAAAGAAAAGAGAAATAAATCCGTCACGCGACGGAAGAGAAATCCGTCGTGAGACGATTGTCTCTCCTTGCGACTGAAAAATTTCCATCATGAGAGAGAGAGAGAAAGACAACATGGTAGCTGAATAATTAACAAGATGGATTGGACCACAGCCTCAATCCACTCGTATCACTCTACCAACTAACCTACTCTAGGTCCCGACGACAGGGGAAACAAGTGCGGGAACTACTGTAAGATGTAAAGGAACTTTGAAATAATAAAGGGGATGCGTGCATAACCTGCAGGGCGCGAGCCTAATCGGTCATGACGAGGGAGGCCGTTTGTATGCGGCAAGGACAGCCAGCAGAAGTGGGGCCTGGATCTGGCGACGTAGTGGGGAACAAACGGCAGGGCGCAAATGACTAGGCGCGAGCGCTCAGGAATAGGAGAATGACAGGTGCAGGGGCACGACGTGCGAGACATAGCTGGTACAAAGCAAGGGCGTGCGCGCGCAGTCAAGAGCCTCAGCGCGCGGGCGGTCCAGGCCAGGCGCACAGAGGGCCTGGGGAAGGGTGCAAGCGCGCGGGTGCTGCTTGAGGCAAAGCGCTGGCGCACCGATGCGGTCAAGGGTGGGGCACGCGGGCAGTCTAGGCTGGGCGCAAGGGCACGTCCTGGGCAGGGTGCGGTAGAGGCCGTGGCGGTGATTCGAGGCGGTGACAGTGGCGGCGTAGAGCGGCGGTGACGGCGCAACAGGGTGGCGACTGTAACGGCGATGACATAGGGATGCGACAAGGAGTGGCGGCGGTGGCAAAGGTGATGGCGGCACGAGAGCGTGTGGCGGCGGAGGTGGCAACGTCTACAACGGTTGGACCCCTTCCTCAACTTTTGTTGCGCAGTCACTCAAGAGAGAGTTCACTCCTTTCTATCTTCAAATGATGGCTAGGATTTGTTGGAGGGTCCCTTCTTCTGTTATAGAGCCCAAGATGGGCCGAGAGGGGAAAGGGCCCACTTGAGGCCCATGAACCTTATAGCCCAACATATTAAAATAAAAAAGTCCACAAAGAGTGGGCTTATTAAGTGGGGCCAGAAAGGGAGGGTCCACTAAGAAACCCAAAGGGGAAAAGAGATAAACGCGGATCCGCTAAAACACGTGCGGTCGGAAAAAGTTCATAAGCATTAGAAGGAAAGATAGGTCCCCGCGCGCGAGCTTGAAGTGTGGTTGACCATAGCGAGACGAAGTCCTCAAGCGGTGTAGCGAAAGTCGGTATCTTTCGTCTTCGCTTGTCGTGGGGGCTGGACGCGCGTGGGTCTCGGCTCTTCTGGCGTTGTGGTGTTGTGCCTTGGTGGCGACGGAGATCATACATCACCAATATAATCTTTCATCATTCAAGACTCATGAATGTCTTACGGTATGGTCAATTTTCAATCATAATTATTCACTTGAGTTAGTACAAATGAATGAAGAAAATCAAGCGGAACTCCTTCTCTAATATTTTTACTACCTTAGCTAAGGATCTTATTACATCTCATTCATTGAGTTATTCTCCTCAAATACTATGAGCGGAGAATCTCATCTTGACCACGTCATCAACCTCAAGAAATTCATATTGTATCTAATATACGATATTTTAGAAATTACATGGCTAGGGACTCATAAATCATAATCAAAATATCATCATCTATCCACAACGTCTTTAGTATCTCAATTCAAAGGACCGAATGCACAACCATGACATGAATCAACTTGATTGATAGTTAGTTATAATACAATTCAAGCATTTGTATGGATCAATTCAATGAACTCTTCTTCAAAGAGCACACACTATCTATCATTGGTGTCTCCGCCCCAATGGCCACAAGATTCATCTTACTCATCATATGAGTCTACAAATAGTGTTATTCTTTTCAAATAATTCGATATTCTTCTTGATATCCAAGGAATATGAATACTTAGAACATATATTTAAAGGCTTGTTATCATTATAATGTGATAAAATCATTATTCACTTAGTCATTATATATGCTCATAGAGTTCATTCCAAATATCATACAAGAATGATAATGAATAAATTTCATTTTAATAAATATAACAAGATACATGAAAGTGTCATTGGCTTGTAATATCCATCATTGTTAGAATCTAAGTGACCTTGCAAGATCAACTATAGAAGGAAATCCATTGATTGGGTAAAATTGAGACAATTTGTAGTCAATTCATGCAAATTTATGGCAGATTTAGGGTGATTTAATGTTGTTGTGGGTTGATTGGGGCTGATCTAGAGCTGATTTGGGACAATTTGAGGTCAATTCAAGCTAATCTAGGGTTGACTCCAATCAATTTAGCGATTACTTGGGAGCTGATCTATGTCAATCATTTGATCTAGCATGCGTGGATCTATAGGTCAAACTTGAGTCTACTAAGTCGACTCTAATTTGAAATTATGGGTCAACACTAAGTCAACTTTTCCAACTCCCAATTGACAATGAGTTCTCAATATTGACGACTGGCTAAACTGTAGGTCTGGGTTGCCCTCCTCTAGACGATGGCTGCCTCTCTAGGAGGTGGCGATTCTTTCTAGGGTGAAAACTATCTTGGGAAGGGCTACCCTCTTTGGGACTATAAATCTAGGGTTGGTAGCCGTCTATGGGATGCTGCCCATGGGGGTTGGTAGCCGTCCATGGGGTGGTGCCCATGGGGGTTGGCAGCCATGGTAGGTGGGGGGGGGGGGCATTAGTGGTTCATCTAGAGAAGAGGAGTGGAAGCCCTAGGAGGGGCAAAAGGAGGCAGCCTGCTGGAGGGAGGTGGTATCCAATAGAAAGGCGACGCCCTCTCGATTGAGAGAGGCAGCAACTACTCACTCAATAGCAGCAACTGCTGAAATAACATGTTGGTGGCTGTAAATGACAAGGTAACGAAGTAGTGTTGGCCCGATGGCAGCAGCAGCAGCATGACGGCAGTGGTGACAGAACAACACGGTGATGACAGCCCAACGGTAGTGGCAAGAGACGTTGCTAGGCCGTGGATTGTTTCCATGGCTCCATTGACATGTGCAAAGAGAAACCCTAATTGATAAATGAAATAGAAGGATCAAATGTGTTTATATAAAGGAGAGAAGAGAGAGCACAAGGATATGTCTTGTGCAGAACTAAGGCTCATTCATCATCAAAGAATAAATTACCTGGCACAGCAAAGAAAAGATTCATTCATCAAAGAATAAATTTACCATGGACTGAAAGAAAAACAATTACCATGCCATCTAGCGCGCTCTGACTGTGACACTTCAGTGTCTTGCACTGGGGATATTGTCACAAGATGGTGTTGACTTTTTTGTACCATGACCTGGATGGAATCCTGGGAATAGCCTAAAAGCAAATTCAATGGGACGCCTATTTTGGACAGCTCTCCTCGATCGTATTCAAGACTTGAAATTCTTTCTTCTCCTCTCTCCCGCTCGGTGCCTTTTACTTTAATTCCCCACGAGACCAGGAACTCGCAGCTTTATTTACAGTTTGGAAAGATAGATCACGATATTGTGATTCGATTCCATGATTATTTGCTCGTATTTGTCTGTTTGAAAGAAAAGATAATTTAATTGTGAGGACTTCGAAGGTTCATCCAATCCTTTGGCGAGCTTTTCTTGACTGGAAGGGGTGGCTGTGGAGGCCCAGCTCAGCTGGACGACCGCACCGCTGGGAAACGATTGCGCGTGAAGTTGAACGATTAATAACGCATATGGTTCTTCTAAAACAGTCAACAAAGATGAAGACTAAAAAACAAATGGTCAAAGCTTCAACCCTCATAAATGTGAGACGACAGAGAAAGCTGAGAGAGAGAGGTGACCGGATAGGCAAAGACGAAATGACAAACTAACCGGAAAGGCAAAGACAGGAAAAGTGAGAAAGAAGAAAGTAGAGCGACAGCGAGAGAGACAGAGAGAGCGATAGGGATGGGTAGGTCGAGATGACGACTGAGATTGCGAGAGGAGCGGATGGGGGCCGAGGGAGAATCTGGCTGTAACGTTGAGTAGATGGGGATTGCGATGGTGGTCTGGGAGTTAGCGACCTGATGGCTTGGCAGTATAGGACCTTCCCCGTTCAATATTTCGAAAATTAAACGTCAGAAACCGCGGATACCGCTTCAAATTACACAATCTCAACGAGGTTCGACTTTTCCTTCGGATTCAACATCTTGAGTAAAATTTGAAGGCGAAGAACCGGTAAATTTCTTTCGGTAGCCATGGACTGCGGCGATTATACTGTTCTTCGTTGAACGACTAAACCATAGAATTCTGGCTGAAACAACGGCAAGAGAGCTTCTTTGTCAGCGGGCTTGAGAATACCTTAAGGAGGGTTACATGTCCAGTCATTGACTTTGTGGCGTAGATAGAGTGAGGTAGAGAGAGAAAGAGAGAATTTAGGGGTGTTGATGGGTGGAACGAAGCAATGTCCGGCCTGGCCCGGCTCGGCCCGGTTTTTGTAAAACCATACAAGAAAACCTAGCACTGGGCCCGGTCCGGTTTCTGTCAAACGATGCAAGAAAACCTAACACTGGGCTCGGCCCGGTTTCTGTCAAACCATGCAAGAAAACTTAATATTGGGCCTGGCCCGGGCCGGGGAAGAGTTTGTCAAACCGTACAAGAGAAGCTAACACTGGGCCCGGTTACGGCCTTTGAACTTACCACTGCTGATAATGGGGGTATTTTTCTCCTCAGTGACGCTCTCTTTCTCTCTCTCCCTCTCCCCCTTACTCTCCCTCACTCTCCTCGCTCTCTGCTGCTCAATCATTTTCCTCCAACGTCTCTGACCTCTGTTTCTGTCTTTCTTTCATTTTAAGCTCCGTAACTTTGACCAGTCAACTGCCCGTGGACAGACGGACGCGAGAGAGTCAGAGAGAGAGAGACATCCAGACAGACTTTACATTTCCTCTTGACGCGTGAGGATTTCTAGAAGGCACACTTCGACGGCAGTCGCTTCCTTGGCTGGTCCGCATCGTTGACTACGACGGTCCCCTTCCCCACGCGCCAAGACTTGGTAACTTTCCCCTCCTAAGCAGAGAGGAATCCTGGTTCACGTGCAATCGAAGACATCACTCCTCTCTCCTTCCTTAGTTTTTATTTTGACTCGAACCATTGGATTAACGCGAGAAAGAGGTGAGGTGGTTGTCGCTTTGGAAAATGGCCAACGTGAATGAGAAACTAGCTGCGGAAACGCGTGTAGCCGTGGAAGTTAACATCGCAGAAGAATTTGAGATCGAGTCGCCCGAGCCAATTAGATTTCTCCTGCACTAATCTCGATTTTCTTCTCTGTTTTGTTTTGAATTTTTTTTTGTTTCTTTGTCTCAATCGTTCTGATTCCCCTCGCCGATGCCCATGAAGTATTGTTGCCATCGATGGCTGCTAACATCGACCGCCTTTCAACTTTTCATCTACCATCTGTTTTCACGCAAATGCCTCTTCCCCATGATGAATCAAACGATAAAGTTTGATACATGAGAAATATTCAATTCATGATGTTTAAGATGCACATATTGATCAGATGGAAGATCAAGTGCTAATTCTAAGAAAACAATATGATCATTCATATGGATTATGATGAGTGTGTTATCGAAAGATGATTTCAATGAGGTATGAGAAGTCAAACATTTCTGAGAGAAGTCAAACACATGGAGTGAATGAGGTATGAGAACTAATTTAAAGTTGAGTGAAAGCTCATCATCCATGCCTCTCTCTCCATTAAATCATACACATGAGCATAGGAATACACACACACACAGATATATATATATATATATATATAAACGTATTTATTTATAAGGCCCATATCATAATCACCATATTTGATGAGAAATATCTATAGATTTTTAAAGAAAAAAAATATTCGTTTGAATAGATTGTCTCAATATCTTATTTTCAAAATGATCAAGCATCTTGCTGCAACCCCATTCTAGCTGAAATTTTTCTCTGTGTTGATATAATTTTTCTGCCTATGTTTAGTATTTTATGCACTGAGGTGCCCCAAATTTTCTCCTTTAGTTCTATGCTCAGCCTGATCGTGTTGCTTCCACTTTTCCTCATTGAACAATTTAGACTTCTCTTCATTTCTTACTTTTTAAGCTCTTCATTTGATTTTCTTAAACTTGTGTTTTATTTCATTCTTTTTCGTTTTTGATTTATTAATCTGATTTATTGTGGTTCCCCTCGTCAAAGCACTTCTCAATGTATAAAATTTTTTTAAAAGATTTTTCTTGAGTTAAAGCCCAAGTTTATGTGTAAAAAGGGATAGCAAGTTCTTATAGCTGATGCATGAACTCTTTCTAATCTGTAGTTTTGATTATCAAAAATGATCATAATAATAATAAAATAGATAGAGAGAGATTGAGAAGAAAAAAATAGCAATAGCTAGAGATTGAGATGCAATGAAGTGAGAGAGAGGGAGACTTTTGACCAAAATTCTGTGTTTTTACCACATCACTCATGTGACTCTGTCACACAAGATTTTGAACGGGAGGACTAATGTGAGCCGCAGACTGATTTGAGCTTGTGTGTGAAGAAAGCATGATGAAGAATGACAATCCAAACATCTGTTCTTGTCATATATTTCTTCTTTGTAATGGTGATGCCCTTTCTCTCTCCTTGTCTTCATTGCACTATATCCATATAAACAAGTCCATAATTTTTTTTTAAAGAACTTGTCGATGTATATAGAGCTGTTAGTGAAGAATTTCATTTGTATTAATGGCAGAGTCAATGTATAAAATTTTTTTAAGTATTTGTTAAACTCTATCAGTTTGATTAGTCAACTGCTCATACAACTCAAAGTGTGACAAAGATGGAGACATACACTCATAGAGACAGATAATACATACAGAAATAGAATAAGAAAGAAATGAAAACAGAGAGGAAACAAGGAGAAAGCAAAAAAGACAGAGAGGCAAAGAGAGAAGAGAGAAAGAGGGAGTGAGAGAGAGACTAGCCTAAAAGTTTATCAAGCTCGGCAAGGCGCTAGTTAGACTTCACAAGGGATGGAGCTTGGACCGAACCATTGACAAAAGCAATGGAATTATTTAAGCTGGAATTTTTTTGCAATGTTGGCTTCCTTTGAAGTTGATTTGTTATTACTTACAAGATTTGGCATTTGATCAGTAATAATGATTCATAAATTTGATGGACTTTGTTCAAACTTGAGGGAGAACTCTGAGGGGATTTTGATGTTTTAATTCTATATCCATGTCACAAAACCCAAAACAACTTTTTAAACAAACTTAATGTGTATAAAACACCAAAAAGTGTGTAAAAATGTTGGTAAGGATTTACAAGTTTTTGCACTAATTACTCATCCTCACATCTAGTGAGAGAAATAGAGAGGGAGAGTGATGTGGTGGGGGAGAGAGAGAGAGAGACAGAGAGAGAGAGAGAGAGAGAGAGAGGTAAAGGCTGAGTTTGTGTTTGTCTCCGTGAGTGAGAGAAAGACATAGTATGATAAATAAATGTTTTTAAATCATTTATTTGTAAATGATTCATGTGCCATTCATAAAATGTTGACATATTACCATTTATTTTTAAATCAATATTGATTATTTCGAATAGGCAACTTGTGAAAAAAGTAAATTTTTTATAACACTGATTCATGTGCATAAAAGCAAGGTCATGCTGATTCTTTGTCTCTTCTAGCTCGTTTATTTAGCACTATGTCCACTTGATAAATCCCATAGCCAATTTTTTTGGGAAAAATACTCATCAATGAGTAAATAAGTGCATTTAGACTTATGTTTGCTTTTGAAAGCAGCCCCATAAGTGTAGAAATGTGTCTAGAGAAAGAATCATTGGGCAAGCAAAAAATACATCGAGACTAGACAAAAAGTGTGTCTTATTGGCCAAAACCCTAACCCTAATCCAACGCATATGGGTTGGACCTCCCAAGACAGACCATATACTAGTTTTAATTGTCTTCTTGATGAGGGACAATGATGGCGCGGAGGGGGAGCGGCAAGATGGATGATGGGAGAGGAGAGAGAGGGTGGGATAATGAGGTCTAGCCAGGCACTCAACGGGAACCTCGTGACCAACACGCATTGTAGGCGATGATGGTACTCACAACCAAGCTTGTACAACGAGCGTGAAGTCGCCACAACCATGAATCCTCTCTAAAAATTCATTTCAAATTAACTTAAAACAGTACTAATCGGGCATTGATGGGCTAAACCAAATGGGCCTTATAAACCTCCCTAGTCAACCTATACTAGACCAAATTCCTCACCATTTATGCATATAAGTTCCGACTTGCCTATAGTTGACTTTTGCTTTTGAAGGCACTCTCTAGCATTTCGAATTGTCAACCCTTGGCGCATAACATTTTTGCACGTGCATAAAATTAGGGTAGTTTTTTATTTCTCGCCTCTCTCTTCGAGCCTAAGTAACCGCTGTTCCCTGACGAAGTCTACAAGGCTTTTAAAAAAAGGGCTCATAAGTCAATAATTCTAGGGCTCATAGTCAATAATTCTATACAGGATTTTTTTTGAAAAAAAAATCCCGACAGTAAGGAAATTTCCGGGGGCCCGGGGAAAATTGAACACCGGAAATGTGGGAGAGAGTCTGTGCTAAGGAGCGCGCGATGAGAGAGAGAGAGAGAGAGAGAGAGAGAGAGAGAGAGAGAGAGAGAGAGAGAGAGAGAGAGAGAGGACTGCCAGAGGAATGGGTAGGAGGGTGACGGAGATTGGAGCGGATCGCCTGCGAGAGATACAGGCTCTTGAATGAGAGCATATGGAATAGCGACGGTGATGGCGAGGTTGAGAGCTGACTGGCCGAAGGCCTAGACCATTTGGCTTTTCATTAATTCGATTAATAAATGTCTTTAATCTTTGGATACGTAAGCCATGAATTTCAGCGGCTCGTTTTCTCTCCGTCGAACGATTCGACCGAAGAGATCTGGCCTAAACAACGGCAAGGGGGTTTCTTGGTCAAGGGGTTCTTCCTAACCCACGGAAGAGGAGAATTACTAAAAGCGGATTCCAGATCTAATCATGGATTATCTGGAGGAGAGAGTGACGTAGAGAGAGAAAGATAGAGTGTAGGGCCTGTGTTGAAGGTAATGATGAGAGCGCCAGGTCCGGGCCCGGCCCGGTTTTTTTTCAATCGCATGAGAAATCCTAACCTTGAGCCCGGTAGGCTACGAGTATTGACAGTGCAGAAACAGAAAAAGAAAAGGAGTTCAACGCTTTCTTGGTGGGTTTCCGGTCGATTATTAATTGACTGATTTAGTCAACTTTACATTCGTAAATAGCTGAAGGATTTAAAATTACGCACGACGGCAAGAACTTTTCAGCTACGTAATTTTGACCAGTCAACTGCTTAGACAGAGAGAGAGAGATTTCCGCTTGGCGTGTGTGAATCTCTAGTTGCGTCATTGAGTTTCTAGAAGGTAAACTTTGACGGCTGTCACACCCTCGCCTGGTCCGCATCTTGGAAGAGAACAGACCTCGTCTCCACGAGCCACGACTCGTTAGCTTGCCGCTCCCGAGCGGAGAGGAATCCGAATTCACGTGCGATCGATGATCACTACAGCTTCGGATTTTTTTCTCTCTTTCCTTGATTTTTATTTTGGCTCGAGCCCATTTGATCAACGCGACAAAGAAGGCCGATGGTTGACGCGAGAAACCGGATACGGAAACGCGTGTAGCCGCGGAAGCTGACATCGCAGAAAAATTCAAGATGGGTTAGCTGGGAAGAAGCCCCCCCATGACTTCTGGTTTGAACCATTATACAGCATATATATACGTATATGTCGCAGCTTCCTTTCCCAAGTTCTCAGCAACTCACCTACCACCTCATCTTCTCTCTCACTTCCGTAAAGATCCCATCTTCTTCGATTTCCCTTGCACTGGTAGATGGGGAAGAAGCGTATGTCGTGGAGATCTTGGCTCTGCTACGGTAAAGTTCAAGATAGCGGTTCAACGGGGAAGCACGAGAAGAAGACAACGAACCAGAAACCGTCGCAGAGGAACTCTTCTTCAGATTTTAGCAACGCCACGTCGAATTTCTCTCCTGAAGACCTCTCTCTCTCTCTAGTCGGCTCCGACATCTACTCCTTCTCTGTAGCCGAGCTCAAGACCGTGACTCAGAACTTCTCCAACAGCCAGGTTATCGGAGAAGGCGGATTTGGTCAGGTATATAAGGGCTACATCGATGAAAAGCTCCGGCCAGGGATAAGGGCTCAACCTGTGGCCATCAAGCTAATGGATCAAGATGGGCTCCAGGGTCATCGAGAATGGCTGGTAACAATTAAAACCTGCCGTTATTTTCTTCGGATCGTTTGTTCATGGCGTCTGATTTTTGTTTATCTGCTCAGGCGGAGGTCAACTTTCTCGGTCAACTCAGGCACAAACACTTGGTGAAGTTGATTGGCTATTGCTGCGAGGACGAGCACAGGCTTCTTGTGTACGAGTTCATGGCGCGCGGCAGCTTGGAGAATCACCTATTCAGAAGTAATTTCCGTCTTCCTCGACGAGTGTAAAGTCTTGGGTTTTGAGTTTTTGACCTAAACTTTAATTCTCTCAGGGTTCTTCGCATCGCTGCCATGGAAGACGAGGATTAAGATCGCTGTAGGAGCCGCCAAAGGGCTCGCCTTTCTCCACGATGCCGAGAAGCCAGTCATTTACCGCGACTTCAAGGCTTCAAACATTTTACTGGAGTCGGTGAGTTATTTACCTATTCTAATCCAGCATCCTCAGAAAAAGGATTTGGGCTTTTTGAAGAGGAAAATTTTTCTGTTGAGGAAACGAATCTCAGGAATACGCTTGCTGATCCTCTGGTTCTGGGTTTAATTACACAGGGATTACACGGCGAAGCTATCTGATTTCGGCCTCGCAAAGGACGGTCCTGAAGGGGAGGATACCCACGTCTCCACACGTGTCATGGGCACCCAGGGCTACGCTGCGCCGGAGTACGTTATGACCGGTAAGCGCACCAACCCTACAAGTTATACCCTCCTCTCTCTCCATCTTTCCTTCTCCATATTTCTCTCTCTATCTCCATCTTTCTCCTCTCTCTCTACAATATCTATCTTTCCGTTTCCATCTATTTCTCTCTTCGGCTCTCTCTTATATCTATCTTTCATCTCTCTCTATATTCTCTTATCATTTCACTCGTTATAATATCTCTTTTTCCATCTCACTCTCATTAATTTCTATCTTTCATCTCTCTTCTATCTATTATCATCTCATTTTTTATAATATCTCCGTTTCCATCATTTTCCATAACTCTCTCTCTCTCTACGAGAGTTCCTCTCTTTTTAGTTTATACACATCTCTCTCTCCTGGGAAGCGGATTCGATCTGATAGGGCATTCCGTCGTTTCAGGGCATCTCACGGCGAAGAGTGACGTGTACAGTTTCGGCGTGGTGCTTCTCGAACTCCTCTCCGGTCGGCGCTCGGTCGACAAGAGCCGGCAGAGCAGGGAGCAGAACTTAGTCGAATGGGCGAAGCCATGGCTGAATGACCCTCGAAGATTCTCCCGCATTATGGATCCCAGTTTGGACTCTCACTACTCCGTCAAGGGCGCTCAAAAGGCCGCTGCCCTAGCCTCTCTTTGCCTCAGCCACTCTCCCAAGAACAGGCCTTCAATGAAAGTGATCGTTGAGACTCTCGAATCCATTCTGCAACTCGACGATAGCCTCCCTGACGGCACCTTCGTTTACACTGCCGCTCCCGAGAAACCTGAGCAGGTGCAGGAAAACAAGGAAAGAAGGGACAGAGGGGAGCGCGAGAAGAGAAGGCAAAAGAACCAGGCCCTTCGCCAGCACAGATCTCGGTCCCCCATGTCCGTGAGCTACACGGATACCGCTCTCTACAAGAAATCGCCGCGGCCAGTTCAGTTGCGAGCGAGCTGATTCATCTCGCTTCTGTAAATAGGATAATTTTTCTCTGAGCTGTGATGAAATGTGGACAAGCCTGTTCACTGCCCTTATGGGTTGAGATAAAAACCAAGTATTTTCGGTCCATCCGACGTCATTTGTTCGGAGTACTTCCCGTGAACAAACCCTTATAGAAAATAGGGCATTTGATGGGAAATAGAGTGAGAAGGGGAGAGAGCTAGCTGTCCCATTAGTTGATCTTCGCCAACAATGACTCCTTCGATGTCGGGTTGCTTGCTGGTCAAAATGAAAAGATGATGTTGCCATGGGCCCCTTAGAGCCCATTAAATTATGGATCAGTCACGTCTATCAAACCCATGTTTGACATCAAACACTATAAATTATTGCATTTATTTGAAAATTGTGACATCAAATTATATTAAGGAGATAGGAATAGATACAAACGGAGCCAAAGATATTCGAGCTTTAAGGCGATAATGAAGAACCATGTTTGCTCTGAAAACTATTTCAACTATCTCCAAGAGAGCCCCCCCTTGAGACCTTTGTAAGAACACTATACAGGCCCCCTCTATAGTGTTCTTACAAAGATAAAGAAGTATCATTAATTTCTTTATGGTCGTTCCAATTTTGAAGTACCATTTGAACAAGTTAGAATCTCTTTCCTTACGTGCACTAAGGAGATAGTATTCGCTACCGAAGTCCACTGAGGAGCCGAGTGAGGCACCAGTGCTACTACTTGAGTGCTCGGCTATATTTTAGTATCAACTTTTCTACTGGATTTTAAAAACACAAAACCAGAAGGTAGCAGTTATTTGGATTCCCTTGAGATCCCTAATCTTGTCTTTTTCAGCATGTTCTTATTTTAAGAAGAAAAGATGATTAGCATTGCGTGCGTTGAATAGCTGATAACATGCAATTTATTCCTCCAAAATTGAGGGGAATTGTAATGCACTAGGTAGCCTCCAAAATGAGTGAAGGAGTGATTTAATTGATTTAAGAGGTGAGGAATTACATCTGCTCATGAGAGTGTGAGAATCTTTTCATTCCCATAGCATTAAACGTTAGATATGCTCACCTCGATTACAATTGAGAATTGACTCGAGCATTAGCCAATGAGCACTTTCCTAATATGCTCTAAGGAAGTCAACTTGGATATGGAATCTAGATCACTATGGTTCACACTATGAGGAAGTGTAATCACACATTCATACACTTCACTTCTTTAGTTGTAGGATCAAAGGATGAAAAGACTTTCTAGGGAGATTATATAGTAAATTTCAAAGGGACTAGAAATTATTCAAGTTGGGGGTGTGATAACATGAAATTTATACATGAATTTACATGATTATTAATGTAAATTAAGGCATTAAAATATTCCATTTGTATGCATGTTATCATATTCTGAGTGTATATCTATCATTTCATGTAATTTTAAGTTGTGATATAAAAATATATCATTTTAGGGATAATTATGAATAGTTTTCATAATATTTTTTATTTTTTAAAAATAGTTTTTAATACCGTGAGCTGATGCGATTGAGTGTCACCACATGGCGACGTGTGTGAGCGTATGTGCATGTGCACCAGTGTGCGCGTGAGTGTGTGTGTGAGTAATTAGTGAGTTAAGCATCTATTATGGATTTTTACTAACCCATTATTTACATATATGTTATATACTCGTTAAATCACCTCAATTTATGTCATGTGAAACTATTTATCATTATTTTTTACTCACAGGTGACGCGGCGCAATCTCAAGCGGACAATCGCGCGATTTAATTGCGATCGTCAATTTTCACTTACTCGAGGGGGTACGTGGTTGCATCTTATTAGGCAATGATTCGTTATAAGATGATTTAATCTCAGCCGCTCATCTGGGGAGTTATAACAGTCAAGATTAAATGCACCCCATGGACTCACCTTGATTGCTCGATGAAGATCAAACGGTTGACGATAAGCGACACTTCTTCTTCACGTGCGACGTGATAAAATTTGAGCGCTTCATCGTCGATCAAATGGACACGACTTAATGATGACTATTCATGAACATGCATTCAATTTGAGCCATTAATCAAAGATGAAGAGACGCATCCAATGGTCACGCCTAAATTCCTCTATAAATTGACATGTTCTTCGATGGAAAAACTCATTCTTGGATGTGTCAAGAAAATCGAACTATCTAGACAACTCAGTACTTGAATCTCTTGATTTCTTCCTCTTCTACACTCATTTCCACATCCAGGGAGTGTTTGAAATCAAGATTTTGTGGAGAGAAAAAGAAGAAATCACCTCTAGAATGCCAAACTTCGTCTTCGAAATCGCGAAATGAAAAACCTTTGATCCAGTGACTAATTGGATCATTTCGAGCGCGACTTTGGGTTAGATTACGTGCTTTCCTCCTAATATTTCTTCCTATAGCATTAGATTTTAATTGTGAATCATAGATTAGATTTATTTTAGTTTTTCTCTCTCCTCGTGATCAATTCTCTACCTAATTTTTGCTCTTTGATTTCTCCACCAATCTTGATCCAAACTGATTGATTTTTGATTTCGTGGATTTGTCTTGGAGTTCTCTTTCCAAATCTACTAAAATACCTAATTTATAATCTCAATTCATTTTTTGATTTGATCAAATTTCAAAGACACCTAAAAAATTCCCTTATTTCTTCATGGATTCGACCCTTATTCACTACTATACTCTTTAATTCGTAATTATATCTTTAAATAAGTGAGTTTAGAACTTGTTTTAACACGAGTTTGTGTGTATTCAACGATCT
Source organism: Lemna minuta (assembly GCA_024174645.1). Taxonomy (NCBI): domain Eukaryota; kingdom Viridiplantae; phylum Streptophyta; class Magnoliopsida; order Alismatales; family Araceae; genus Lemna; species Lemna minuta. The sequence continues at coordinate 1,697,450 of CM044104.1, read as the reverse complement.
GCACGAAATTTTTCATCAATAACGCTTGGAACCTTCTCCCACTTGAAAAAAAATTCTTTCAGTATTTTCTTATGATGACCTAGTAGATGATAAAAGAGTGCGTGAAATCCTATTTCGAGAATTCAGCCTGATGAATCATCTTTTTAATATCATAGTTAATTATCAAACCTTAACTATTTAGTGACTAGGCTAATTGAATGCTACACCGGGCATCTTCTAGTGAAGACCAAATGGAATGGGTGGGGAAAACGGGTTCAAACCTATGATTTCTGGCATGGCAGACCAGCACTCTAACCAACTGAGCTATTTCCTCGATCAATTTTTTGAGCAAGAATCACAACACAGATGCAAGTGACTTCACCATGATACACACTCCAAGTTATTATGACAGAGCTAGCATAGCGCTTCGCTTCCAGTTCTTTGGAGCGGATTTCTTCCTTCTTCATTGATCTTGGGGGTCTCAAAGGGGGCTCTCTTGGAGATAGTAGAAAGAACACTACAGAGGCCCCCTTTTTTCTCAAAGAACCTTTTAAGCTATACCTGATAGGATGCCTTAACAAGAAGGATGTCAATATTAATAGACCATTTGGGTCACATAGAGGGCTTGGTGGTCATAGAGAACTCATGAACCTCACAGAAACCCTAATAGACAGCTTAAAAAGCAATACCATGATAGGATCTCTTATCAAAGACATGAGAGATGGGCAATGAGGATGACATTTATAATAATTATAGAAAAATAAAGTACTCTTTTAATCAAGTTCTCACGGAATCAATATAGCCAAATGAGTTCAAATGAGAACAAGCAATATATAGATATTGTTCTCTAAATGTATTTAGCCAAAGAGAAGAAGGTCAGGAGATCTAAATTATGACTTGAATATATAATTTTCAATGAGAATGTGGAAAGAGAGCTAGGAGCCTAGAAACTAGATAATTGATCAAGAATGGGGTACATGTGTTTATAGAGGAGTAAGAGAGAGAGTGGAATTACAATTCTACAATTATACCACTTATTCTCACATTCCCTCTCAAGATAGAGCATAAAGGAAAAACAAGCCTAGCTGGCACAAAAGCTGTCATAATAGGATCCGCAAAGCCCTTTTGTAAGGATGTCTGCCAATTGGTCACAAGAGCCAACATGTAGAGTAGAAATGAGGCCAGAATTGATCCAAAGTCGAGTGACATAACAATAAATCTCAATGTGTTCGGTCCACTCATGAAATATAGGGTTGTTCACAATAAAGATGACATCTTGATTGTCACATAACATAGCATACAACTTGGAATTGAAAAAAACCAAGCTTAGGGAGAAGTGAAAAAAACCATAACATTTCATAGTAAGCTTGAGCCACGGCTCTTTACTCGATCTAAGCACTCGATAGAGAAATAACTCATTGTGTGTGACTCCATCCTGTCACAAGATTGCTTCAAACATATGTGCAAAAAAATCATAAGTAGATTTTCGGTCCCTACGATCACTTCCATAGTTTGAGTTAGTATATATCTCCACCTAAAGAGGACCATGTTGTGAGTAGAAGACCACAGCTTGGAGCACACTTCAAATATACAAGGAGGCATATGGTTGCTTGTTAGTATATCTCATGGGGAGCATGCATGAATTGGCTCAAGAGACCATCAATGTAAGCAATATCTAGGCGAGTCATAATCAAATAGATAAGCTTCCCAGTCAATTGACGATAAGCCTAGGAATTTATAAGGAGCGAGGAAGAAGAATCCCACAAGAGTGGCTTGCTACCAATTGAGAAGTTTGAGGCTTGCATCCTATAAGACCAGCCTCTCTATGAAGATCAAGGACATATGTCCTCTTCTTAAGAACCAACTAACTAGGTCATTAGGCAAACTCAATCCCAAGAAAATACTTGGGTCATCCCAAGTCTCGAATAGTGAGGTGATGAATTGAGATTCTTTTAATAAATGTATCATCAACATAGACTACAAGAAATACACAACTAGCAGAAGTAGTCTTCCGAAAGACTGTAGGGTGCACCTCGCATGCAGAGAGCCCTTGCTTGCAAATGATTTTAATGAACTTGTTGTAACATGCTTGTTGAACTCTATTTAAGACTATAAAGCACCCATTGAAGAAAACATACCTTATCAAACTCCCCCTCAATAGCATAACTAAGAGGTCGCTCCGTATTAATTGCCTCCAATAAATCATCGTAGAGAAAGGCATTGGAGACATCAAGCTGGTGGAGACTCCGTCATTGGCTAAAAATATTGGAAAAGACTTGAGCCAAATGATGGGAGAAAAGGTCTCCAGTTAAGTTTTCTTCCAAAAATAAAGAGGAGGAAAAAAGAAGAATGAATGAATTTTTTCAAAGAACATCTTTCTATTCTTGTAATTTTTTGTTCATGCTTCCACCATTCTTCCATCACTTTCCCATCATCTTTCCATCCATCTCTATCCCTCATCATCGCTCATATCATTTGGGAGTATATTTATGATAGCAAGTATCCATCTTTGTTTAGTAAGCCGTTTTTCTAACACTTCATTACAATGTAAACC